>ONZH01003151.1:0-41362 GCA_900303285.1 Rhinella marina
AAATACCCACGTACTGTCAGTTACTACACGGCTGTAGTACCTTGACATATACACTATCTAGGCCATTTAATTGGCCACTGTACTGTCGTTCTCTTGTTAAATGTATTTCACCATACCTGGTGTAATTACCCGCCGTTGGCTGTTCAGTTACTACACGGCTGTGTACCTTGAAATATACAATATCTAGGCCATTTAATTGGCCACTGTACTGTGCGTTCTCGTGCTAATTATTTCCATACCTGGTAAATACCCACCGTCTGTCAGTTACTTTGATCCCTGACTGGCCTACACACAATACCTGGATCCGTTTGTATACAACACAAAACGGGACTTGTGTAACCTTGAAATATACAATATCTAGGCCTTTTAATAGGCCACTGTTACTGTGGCGTTCTCTTGCTAAATTATTTCACATACCTGGTGTAAATACCCGCCGTCTGTTCAGTTACTACACGGCTGTGTACCTTGAAATATACAATATCTAGGCCATTTAATTGGCCACTGTACTGTGCGTTCTCTTGCTAAATTATTTCACATACCTGGTGTAAATACCCACCGTCTGTTCAGTTACTACACGGCTGTGTACCTTGAAATATACAATATCTAGGCCTTTTAATAGGCCACTGTACTGTGCGTTCTCTTGCTAAATTATTTCACATACCTAATTATATACCCAAATATTGTATTTGCAACCAAAAAAAAATAAAATGCGGAGGGGGGCTAGCGGAATCGGACGTGGACGAGGACGGGGGCGCGGAAATGCTGTTGGTGGCCTTGTTGAAGCCAGTGGGGATACAATGCGTGCTGGTGAGGGTCAGCCAGGATCCCACTCATCCAGAATCCCTGCCTTTATGGGACAGTTAAGCAGGGGGCGAGTTACACCGCTGTTGAGGCCTGAGCAGGTTGAGCAGGTGGTGCAATGGATAGCCGATAGCGCTTCCACACAGTTGTCCACCAGCCAGTCATCCACACAGTCTCACTCTGACCCTCCTTCCTCCACACCTGGCCAACAGAGTCATCCCACCCTTGACCCCTCCCAGGAGCTCTTTTCGGGTCCTTTTTCAGATGTGCCGGAAGAATCCCAGGAGCTAGCAGAGGAATTTGTTTGTAGTGATGCCCAAACACTTGAGTATTCGCCATCTCCTGCTGATGTGGACCCTGAACCAGCATCTGTTATCATGAGCGATGATGATGATGAGACGCAGTTGCCATCAAGGGAGGCTGTTGGAATGTCCAGTGGGCAGGAGGAGGAGCAGAGTGAGGAAGAGGAGGTGGTGGATGACGAAATGACCGACCCCACTTGGCCAGGGGTGATGTCCAGCGGGGAAAGCAGTGGAGAGGTGGTGGTCTGCGAAGCACCGAAAAAGGCAGCAAGAGGCAGAGGGATGTCCAGAGGCAGAGGGATGTCCAGAGGCAGAGGGATGTCCAGGGGCAGAGGGATGTCCAGAGGCAGAGGGATGTCCACAGGCAGAGGGATGTCCAGAGGCAGAGGACAGTGCAGACAGAGTAGTGAGGCCACAGCCAGCACGGCCGAAGCTGTTCCCGGCAGCGGGCAGTCGCGCGAAGCTCCCCCATCGAGGCCTCGTACTTCTGTGGTGTGGAGATTTTTTAATGTTTGTGCGGATGACAAACTGAGCGCGGTTTGCACACTCTGCCACTCAAAACTGAGTAGGGGCTCTGAGAAGAGCAATCTGACCACCTCAGGCATGCGGCGTCACTTGGAAGTCAAGCACTGGGCTGAGTGGGAGAGAGCAAACGCAATACAAACTGCGCCCGGTCCTGCTGCCACTGCCTCTTCCCCTCTGTTGTGTGCTGCCACTGCGGTCCAGACCTCCAGCCAGGACACCTCCACATCTGCCTCTGCCTCGGCTACTTTGGGGCCTTCTCCTTCAGCCTCCCCTTCCCCCGCCTCTTCGCCTGCACCTTCACACTCCTCGTCCCATCAACTGTCCATCTCGCAGGCGTTCGACCGCAGGCGGAAGTACGCCTCGAGTCACCCCCAAGCCCAAGCCTTAAACTGCCACATCTCCAAACTGCTGGCCCTGGAGATGTTGCCGTTTAGGCTTGTGGAGACGCAGGCCTTCCGCGACCTGATGGCGGCTGCCGCACCTCGCTATTCCGTCCCGAGCCGCCACTACTTTTCCCGGAGTGCCGTCCCCGCCCTGCACCAGCACGTGTCGCGTAACATCAGGCGGGCCCTGAGGTACGCAGTCAGCGCAAAGGTCCACTTGACCACCGACTCGTGGACAAGCGCTTGCGGCCAGGGACGCTACATCTCTTTGACGGCACACTGGGTGAATGTAGTGGAAGCGGGGACGGGGTCGCAAACAGAGACGGCCTACCTACCACCCCCGCCCAAGATTGCCAGCATGGGTTCTGATAAACCCCCTCCTCCTCCTCCTCCTCCTCCTCCTCCTCTGCCTTAACATCGCCCTCAGCCGCTAGCTGGAAGCGTTGCAGCACTGGCGCGGGGAGACGTCAGCAGGCGGTGCTTAAGCTCATCAGCTTGGGCGACAGGAAGCACAGCGCCCCAGAGGTGAGGGACGCCATATTGCAGCAGACGGAGATGTGGCTGTCGCCGCTGCAGCTAGGACCAGGCATGGTCGTGTGCGATAACGGCCGTAACCTGGTGGCGGCTCTGGAGCTTGCCGAACTCGATCACGTACCATGCCTGGCCCACGTTTTTAATCTGGTAGTCCAAAAATTTCTAAAGACTTACCCCAACCTGGCAGAGCTACTGGTGAAAGTGCGGCGCTTGTGCGCTCACTTTCGGAAGTCAACTGTAGCTGCTGCTAGCTTAAAAAAACTCCAGCAACGCCTCCATTTGCCTGAACATCGGCTGTTGTGCGACCTGCCGACTCGCTGGAATTCCACCTATTTCATGTTGGCCAGGGTGTGTGAGCAGCAGAGAGCATTGATGGAGTACCAGATTATGAATCCACGCGTGCCTCCAACTCAGCTCCCTCAGTTTGCCAACCACGAGTGGCCATGGATGGCAGACATATGCGATGTACTGCGTATCTTTGAGGAGTCCACCAAGAAGGTCAGCAGCGAGGACGCTATAGTGAGCGTAACCATCCCGCTCCTATGCGTCCTTAAAGAATCGCTCATCGCAATAAGGGAGAACGCATTGCACGCAGAGGAGACGGGGGTAGGAGGAGACGCAACGGAGCTACACAGTCAGACCACACTTTTGTCTGCTTCACGGTGGCAGTTGCAGGAGGAGGAGGATGAGGAGGATGACGTGGAGGTGGCTGTGGAAGAGGAGGAGGATGCTGGCGGCGAGGGTAGCAGTCAGGCTGTGTGCGTCCCATTGGTTCAGCGCGGATGGGGCGGAGAGGAGGCGGAAGAGGAAGAGGAGGAAATGGCAAGTGATCCTTCTGGTGGGGGCAGTGAGGTCATGCCTATTCAGAGTCTGGCACACATGGCTGACTTCATGCTGGGCTGCTTTTCCCGGGACACACGTGTTGTCCGGATAGTGGAGAACAAACTGTACTGGGTCTTCGCAATCCTGGACCCCCGGTATAAAGATAACGTCTCTTCTTTTATTCCGGTAGAGGAGAGGACGAATCGATTGCTGGAATACCAGAGGGAACTCGTGCAGAACATGATGGAGATTTTCCCACCCACCATCGCTGGCGGCAGAGAGGAGAGGGTCTCCCAGAGTCCCACAACATCCATCAGGCCCACAGCCACCAGGGGAACACTCTCCAAGGTGTGGGACACGTTCATGGCACCCCCTCATGCAACTTCCATCACTGCGGGGCCCGCTATCAGCAGGAGGGACAAGTATCGGCGGATGTTGCGGGAGTACCTGGCAGACCGTACCCCTGTCCTCCCCGATCCCTCGGCGTCCTACACTTACTGGGTCTCCAAGTTGGACACGTGGCTGGAACTGTCCCTGTACGCCTTGGAGGTGCTTGCCTGCCCTGCCGCCAGCGTGCTATCAGAAAGGGTGTTCAGCGCAGCCGGGGGCATTATAACCGATAAGCGCAGCCGCCTGTCAACCGACAGTGCGGACAGGCTGACGCTAATCAAAATGAACAGCAAGTGGATTGACCCGGACTTTGCTTCTCCAACCGTGGAAAGCAGCCAAAAGTGAAGTGCCATCTGTATGAAGTGCCATTTCCTCCTCCTCCTCCTCCTCCTCCTCCTTAACCGCCATAGAATTGCTCCGTAAATAAGAAAAAATTATATATTTATGGCTCACCTCTTGGGCCTCCACAAAATGTTTAAGAGGTCTCACCTCTTGGGCCTCCATATAATTTTTAACAGGTCTCACCTCTTGGGCCTCCACATAATTTTTAAGAGGTCTCACCTCTTGGGCCTGCACAAAATGTTTAAGAGGTCTCACCTCTTGGGCCTCCACATAATTTTTAACAGGTCTCACCTCTTGGGCCTCCACATAATTTTTAACAGGTCTCACCTCTTGGGCCTCCACATAATTTTTAAGAGGTCTCACCTCTTGGGCCTCCACAAAATCTTTAAGAGGTCTCACCTCTTGGGCCTCCACATAATTTTTAAGAGGTCTCACCTCTTGGGCCTCCACAAAATCTTTAAGAGGTCTCACCTCTTGGGCCTCCACAAAATCTTTAAGAGGTCTCACCTCTTGGGCCTGCACAAAATGTTTAAGAGGTCTCACCTCTTGGGCCTCCATATAATTTTTAACAGGTCTCACCTCTTGGGCCTCCACATAATTTTTAAGAGGTCTCACCTCTTGGGCCTGCACAAAATGTTTAAGAGGTCTCACCTCTTGGGCCTCCACATAATTTTTAACAGGTCTCACCTCTTGGGCCTCCACATAATTTTTAAGAGGTCTCACCTCTTGGGCCTCCACAAAATCTTTAAGAGGTCTCACCTCTTGGGCCTCCACATAATTTTTAAGAGGTCTCACCTCTTGGGCCTCCACAAAATCTTTAAGAGGTCTCACCTCTTGGGCCTCCACATAATTTTTAAGAGGTCTCACCTCTTGGGCCTCCACAAAATGTTTAAGAGGTCTCACCTCTTGGGCCTCCACATAATTTTTAACAGGTCTCACCTCTTGGGCCTCCACATAATTTTTAAGAGGTCTCACCTCTTGGGCCTCCACAAAATCTTTAAGAGGTCTCACCTCTTGGGCCTCCACATAATTTTTAAGAGGTCTCACCTCTTGGGCCTCCACAAAATGTTTAAGAGGTGTCACCTCTTGGGCCTCCACATAATTTTTAACAGGTCTCACCTCTTGGGCCTCCACATAATTTTTAAGAGGTCTCACCTCTTGGGCCTCCACAAAATCTTTAAGAGGTCTCACCTCTTGGGCCTCCACAAAATCTTTAAGAGGTCTCACCTCTTGGGCCTGCACAAAATCTTTAAGAGGTCTCACCTCTTGGGCCTCCACAAAATCTTTAAGAGGTCTCACCTCTTGGGCCTCCACAAAATCTTTAAGAGGTCTCACCTCTTGGGCCTGCACAAAATCTTTAAGAGGTCTCACCTCTTGGGCCTCCACAAAATCTTTAAGAGGTCTCACCTCTTGGGCCTCCACAAAATCTTTAAGAGGTCTCACCTCTTGGGCCTCCACAAAATCTTTAAGAGGTCTCACCTCTTGGGCCTCCACAAAATCTTTAAGAGGTCTCACCTCTTGGGCCTCCACATAATTTTATGAGGTCTCACCTCTTGGGCCTCCACAAAATGTTTAAGAGGTGTCACCTCTTGGGCCTCCACATAATTTTTAACAGGTCTCACCTCTTGGGCCTCCACATAATTTTTAAGAGGTCTCACCTCTTGGGCCTCCACAAAATCTTTAAGAGGTCTCACCTCTTGGGCCTCCACAAAATCTTTAAGAGGTCTCACCTCTTGGCCTGCACAAAATCTTTAAGAGGTCTCACCTCTTGGGCCTCCACAAAATCTTTAAGAGGTCTCACCTCTTGGGCCTCCACAAAATCTTTAAGAGGTCTCACCTCTTGGGCCTCCACAAAATCTTTAAGAGGTCTCACCTCTTGGGCCTCCACAAAATCTTTAAGAGGTCTCACCTCTTGGGCCTCCACAAAATCTTTAAGAGGTCTCACCTCTTGGGCCTGCACAAAATCTTTAAGAGGTCTCACCTCTTGGGCCTCCACAAAATCTTTAAGAGTCCCCCCCAAACTTAGGTCTCACCTCTTGGGCCTCCACAAAATCTTTAAGAGGTCTCACCTCTTGGGCCTCCACAAAATCTTTAAGAGGTCTCACCTCTTGGGCCTCCACAAAATGTTTAAGAGGTCTCACCTCTTGGGCTCCACATAATTTTTAACAGGTCTCACCTCTTGGGCCTCCACATAATTTTAAAGAGGTCTCACCTCTTGGACCTCCACAAAATCTTTAAGAGGTCTCACCTCTTGGGCCTCCACAAAATGTTTAAGAGGTGTCACCTCTTGGGCCTCCACATAATTTTTAACAGGTCTCACCTCTTGGGCCTCCACATAATTTTTAAGAGGTCTCACCTCTTGGGCCTCCACATAATTTTTAAGAGGTCTCACCTCTTGGGCCTCCACAAAATGTTTAACAGGTGTCACCTCTTGGGCCTCCACATAATTTTTAACAGGTCTCACCTCTTGGGCCTCCACATAATTTTTAAGAGGTCTCACCTCTTGGGCCTCCACAAAATCTTTAAGAGGTCTCACCTCTTGGGCCTCCACATAATTTTTAAGAGGTCTCACCTCTTTAGCCTCCACACAATTTTTAAGACGTCTCATCTCTTGGGCCTCCACAAAATCTTCCATGAGCCTCTGGCCAGCCCACGGCCTCTTCCTGCCTTTTGCGGTCCTACGCATCCCTCAACATCCCCACTGCTTTACCTGCTAGACATGACACTGGGCCAGGTCGGGTCACTGACATCTCTAGCGCCAACAATTTGGGCATTTTAAGGCTTCTGCATGTGTTTGAGTTGTTTTTACATTTTAAAGAAGACATGTCTGACCACATTTCACACACACACACACAATGACAATTAGGGGTGGGGTCTATTTGCTTTCCCCCTTGCCTATGCCATCTGAGGTTGTCATAGGCAACGTGATTTTAAGGGGTGCAGAATTTCATCTTCTTTTTTGTCTAGTTTGGCTTGGGGTCCATGGCAATGTAGAGGAAAGAAGGTTTCCTTGTATGGTCTCACTTTACATAGAAGTTATATTGTGTTTGGAGTGTATTGTTGAGAGGCTGTGATAGTGGCGTAATAGTGCGACTTGGGCGCGTTATATGCACCCAGACATGCTTCCCCTGCTGTCCCAGTTCCATTCCAGCAGTGTTGGCATCCTTTTCTGAGGTTTCAGGGTGGACTTGGTGACCTCCAAGTGGTCGAATTGAGATTTCCAAGTGGCGAGCATTTTTTCCCCATAGACTTTAATGGGATTCGATATTCGGTCGAATAGTCGAATTTTGCGGTCTATTCGAATCGAATTTCGAACTTTCGAATATTTCACTACTCGCTCATCTCTAGTAATAGCGCCTGACAGAAAAACGCTGCATATATCAGTTGTGTCCTGCTCCAGCATAAACAACTAGCCAAACACAACTGATATATGTGAACCCACTCTTAGGTATGTCCTAACAACTGCTCATGGTGCACCCTTTATTTTGGGTTCAGCAGCTGAGTATATGTTGAGGCATTGTGACATTAAAACTGGGTGGCATCTCCCCTTGCTGCAATACAGGTTGCCACTCTGGCACGATAATAGTGATACAAATGCTGTATATCCTCCGGTGGTATTTCATTCCAAGTTTTTTCAACTTGGACCTGTAGTTCAGTTAAGGTGGTTGTTTATTGATTGACATGGGCAATCCATCATCCCATACAGTGACAGACATTCATGATTGGAGAGAGAATAGCGATTGAGCTTCTGGATAGCCTGAAGAGCACGTTGTGTGGAAAGGTTAGTGTAGTCTCCGCATTATGCATGTTTGCAGTAGGCTTTTTGTAACCCTCAATCAGCTCAATCAGTTTTCCAGGTGCTCTTTTTTCTTTTTCCGATAGTGTATATGTAACAAGAAAGAAAACAAGATTTGAAGAATCGACTTTATTATTTGTGGCATTATTCTTAACTTTTGCACTTTTGGCATGTTTTTTGCACAGGGAAAAAACAGATTTCAATTTGGCTACAAGAAAGAAAACAAGATTTGAAGAATCGACTTTATTATTTGTGGCATTATTCTTAACTTTTGCACTTTTGGCATGTTTTTTGCACAGGAAAAAAACTGATTTCAATTTAGCTTTATTTTTTGTGTCCATGGTGTTTTTTATGCATCATGTTAAATCAATGGAGTTTTTTTCTACCATATTCTAATGTCTAATAAAAGTGTAATTCAAACATGTCTGAAGAAAAAAATACCACTAAAAAGGCCTTAAAAAACATGTGACTCCTGAAATTCATGGGTGCAGTCCGAGGCACTGTGAGTGCATAGTTATCACATTTTACCACATTTATCTATTTTAAATAGTATACAGAGATCACACATTTACATTAAAACAGGAGCATAATTATATGAGAAATAAAACTCCACAAACACCTTTACATAACAATTATCTAATATAGTCTAACATAGCCTTATGTAACATAAAGCTCCACAGGCACAGTTATCATTTTATAATGGTATATTTATTGGGATTTTTTCAAAGTGTAGTCACAGTTTAAAGAGGTTTCCCAAGACTCTGATATTAATGTTCTATTCTCAGGAGAGGTCATCAATATCAGATCAGTAGTGGTCTGACACCCAGGACTCCCGCCAAATAGCTGATTGAGGAGGCTGCGGCAAGCACCATGGCCTCCTCGCAATCTGCTGTCCATTGTGTAGCAGCTGTGCTTGGCTGTGTATTGCTGCTCAGCCACATTCTCTTGCCGTTAAGCTGTTGTGACAACACGTTCATCAGTATAGAGTAAAAAAGCAAAACCGCATGCAAAGGTTGCACCTCTATATTTCAAAAATTATAATTGAGCAGTACAAGACAAAAGTTTAAAACCATTATATACAATACAACCATGTATTAGGACAAACCATGCGTCCCAAACATGTCCCTATAAACATATCCAAGTCCTATATTCAGACAATTGTAGGCCGCCAGAAAAGTACGAAATTCATAACATACAATAAATGTGGCATCAAAAATAATGCAATATTCATCAAATATAGATAGAGGCAGGCATGGTGTATAGGAAAACGCACCCCACTCGTATCGCCGGGTAAACCAGTTTCCTCAGGGGTCTCTAAGTCAATGCCACTGCGTCAAGCGTATATACACTCACTGGCCACTTTATTAGGTACACCATGCTAGTAACGGGTTGGACCCCCTTTTGCCTTCAGAACTGCCTCAATTCTTCGTGGCATAGATTCAACAAGGTGCTGGAAGCATTCCTCAGAGATTTTGGTCCATATTGACATGATGGCATCACACAGTTGCCGCAGATTTGTTGGCTGCACATCCATGATGCGAATCTCCCGTTCCACCACATCCCAAAGATGCTCTATTGGATTGAGATCTGGTGACTGTGGAGGCCATTTGAGTACAGTGAACTCATTGTCATGTTCAAGAAACCAGTCTGAGATGATTCCAGCTTTATGACATGGCGCATTATCCTGCTGAAAGTAGCCATCAGATGTTGGGTACATTGTGGTCATAAAGGGATGGACATGGTCAGCAACAATACTCAGGTAGGCTGTGGCGTTGCAACGATGCTCAATTGGTACCAAGGGGCCCAAAGAGTGCCAAGAAAATATTCCCCACACCATGACACCACCACCACCAGCTTGAACCGTTGATACAAGGCAGGATGGATCCATGCTTTCATGTTGTTGACGCCAAATTCTGACCCTACCATCCGAATGTCGCAGCAGAAATCGAGACTCATCAGACCAGGCAACGTTTTTCCAATCTTCTACTGTCCAATTTCGATGAGCTTGTGCAAATTGTAGCCTCAGTTTCCTGTTCTTAGCTGAAAGGAGTGGCACCTGCTGTGGTCTTCTGCTGCTGTAGCCCATCTGCCTCAAAGTTCGACGTACTGTGCGTTCAGAGATGCTCTTCTGCCTACCTTGGTTGTAACGGGTGGCAATTTGAGTCACTGTTGCCTTTCTATCAGCTCGAACCAGTCTGCCCATTCTCCTCTGACCTCTGGCATCAACAAGGCATTTCCGTCCACAGAACTGCCGCTCACTGGATGTTTTTTCTTTTTCGGACCATTCTCTGTAAACCCTAGAGATGGTTGTGCGTGAAAATCCCAGTAGATCAGCAGTTTCTGAAATACTCAGACCAGCCCTTCTGGCACCAACAACCATGCCACGTTCAAAGGCACTCAAATCACCTTTCTTCCCCATACTGATGCTCGGTTTGAACTGCAGGAGATTGTCTTGACCATGTCTACATGCCTAAATGCACTGAGTTGCTGCCATGTGATTGGCTGATTAGAAATTAAGTGTTAACGAGCAGTTGGACAGGTGTACCTAATAAAGTGGCCGGTGAGTGTATATGCTAATAATAAACAACAATAATAATCCCCTTTTAAAGAATGAGTGGGGGAGGACAGAGGGAGAGGTAGAGTTACATCCCCGGTGCAAAATCCATAGCACTGCGCTGTAAATATAAAATGGCACAGACCTAGAGACTGAAAATGGAAAATGTGATGTTCATCGGTCACATGACCTAGGCACAGCTCAGCCCATAGAAGTGAATGGGGCTGAGCACAATACCAAACACAGCCACAATACAATGTACGCCGCTGTGCTTGGTGAGCAAGGAGAAGGCTGTGGTGCTCATAGGAGTGCTGGTGGCTTCTCAATCAGCTGATCAGCAGGGGTCCCAGATGTCAGATCTCCACCAATCAGATCCTCTGGATTTAAGTCTTAGAAAACCCTTTTAAGTACGGGTGCCTTCTTTCATCTCTAGCACAAGGGTCCAGGTGATATTGCTTTCTCTACACCCCCTATAACCACACCCCTGGATATAGTCAAAGGCATTTGAATTGCTAGTAGTGTATTAAGAGACATACTATATCTGGTCTTGCAGAAAGGCATTAAATGCAGTTTTCTACCATTTTGTTGACTGAGCGCATAACTTACAGATTTACAAGAGTGATAAAAGTCTGAAGAAGCACTTTGTAGAAGGGCTTGACTTGACATTTGCACTTCTGCAATGCCAATAACATGACAAAACAAACATGACAAGCAGACAAACCATTACCCTGTGATACATCTGCACTTTTTAAACATAGGCTTGGAAGTGGTGTGTAGCAATGGCACAATTTAAGTTAAATAACTGTCTCTGGTAGAGATAACTTTTATGACTATTCCAGCTTCAGTATATTGCAGCAAGTGTTATTTTTTTCTTGTCTTATATGCATTTAATAAAAAAATAGATTTATTCATGAGAAAAAGATTTTAAAGCTGAGGACGTAAGAACTAGATCAAAATTTAAAACACGGCAATTTATTCATCAAAATGGACATTCTATTGTCAAGAGATTTAACATAAAATAGCAAGGAGTTAAACAACCAATTGCCGATCTACTCACAGACATCTGCTCGCCACAATCCCACCCCTGCCTGTGGTGACTGAAGGCTAGAAAAGATTTGTTTGAAGTTCTTGAGTCAAAAGAAAGAAAAGGATATAAAATCATGAAATTCAGTCCTTAATGTCAAGGTTTTCATATTCCATTATTTTTTAACCAATGCTCGAAGGAACTTTGACAAAACTGGTAATCCACTATATAGGCATACCCTTACTATAAGGAAAAAAATATTATCTGAAAACAGCTGACCGGGGGGTGCCAGGAGTTGGCCCCCAACTGATCTACTTTTTATTACATATTCTTAGTATCAATAAGGAAGTCCCATAAAACCAGGTCATAAATCCCCAGATATTCTGCCTGTAATGATAGCTGCTGAAAATTTACTCCACATTTACGGCAGTTGGAAAACCAACAGGCCTGGATCTTAGGAATCCACACTATATGGGTATTTTATGTCTTTCAGCCATCTGATCAAATTCTATATA
The DNA here is from genome assembly GCA_900303285.1 of Rhinella marina. NCBI lineage: Eukaryota > Metazoa > Chordata > Amphibia > Anura > Bufonidae > Rhinella > Rhinella marina. The sequence continues at coordinate 11,989 of ONZH01003151.1, forward strand.
TGTACTTCAAACTTCAAACAAATGTATGAAGACCCCATAGGAGTGAGCGCATGTGAAGAAGCACATGTATAAAGGTCATATTTGTCAGTCAAGGGGCATCTGTTAGTAGATTTGTGCCTGTATCATGTGTGCCTGGCAGATGAAGGCATCTCTGTTGGTCCCATGTTCATATGTGCCCACATTGTTGAGAAAAATTATGTTTTAATATATGTAAATGAGCCTTTAGGAGCAACGGGGGCGTTATATCTAGAGGCTCTGCTCTCTTTGCCTAGAGAGAGGGTTGGTCGGCACTCCTCGTCGAAGAAGGTGGTGCTCAGTGGTAAATGGTTCACAAAGTCAAGTATGGCAAAACCACACCACTCAAAGTTATATTGTAAATGATAATGGTTTATTTATTCCATTCAAATCAATGTAAAGCCACTGGCCAATGTTTCGGTATAACCTAGACCTTGTTCACAGCCTTAGTTTTTGGCAGTAAAGCGGTTAGATGGAGGATGGCTTGTATTAACTTTCTCTACATGATAAATGCCACTTGCTGAAGTGATACAACCCCTTTAATTTCTGCAAGATGACTTGTAGTTTTGTAGATTTTTGATCACTTATCTTTTTTTTTTTTACATCATTCACTGTATGGGATAAATTACATGATAATTGTATAGCTTGGGTCGTCACAGATGCAGTGATACCAAATATGTGCAGGAGCTTTCATTTTTCTATTGAAAAGTATTTTTCAATGGAAAAAGGTATGTTTTTAATTTGTAGATTTTTAAATAAAAGTTTAATTATTCCTTTTGTTAACCATTTATTACTTACTACTTATGTAGTACAGTGTATTATGCTGTTAGAAACGTACAAACTATTGGGTTGTGTCTCTGGCATGGCCTAATGGGGCATATACGCAGGGTAGACCTGAGGTCCTTCATTGGACTATCAACTGCCTTATACAGACATTAGCACACCACAAACTCATTTATGGGTGCTGTGGTCTATTGTTATCACCCCTGGAAAAAGCTGACGGCAAAACGCGCATCGGGGTGGTGATTGGTGTGGAGTATCCTGTGGCATTTGTCAGGGGGTCAGTATTGTGATCTTTAATTGCTGTATTACATTCATTTTTATCATTGCTATTGTATTGTTTCACTGCTCATCCCATTTACTTATGCACTTGCATTTTATACTGCCAGGTTGATACCCCACCTTTTCTAGTATATTTTAATTGTTTTTATACTGTGTGTTGCTAATCATGTAATTTGTGATAATAAATAAAAGGATTTTCATTATATCAAGTGTGCAATTTTCTGGTTGTAGTACAATCCATAGATATATTGGTTTCATATGTGGTCTATTGTGACCCCGACATGTAAGCAGTGAGTCCCCAGGAATGCTGCACTCCCATGGCCTGAACGGATCCTCTGTATCGAGATCAAGGGAGCTGTTCAGTTGTTGTCGAAGCCTCAAGTCCTCTAAAGGATCTGAGACCTGCCACAGCAATGTGTCCGGGCTCCGTAGGAACATAGCAAATATCCCACAGACTGTAATGATAATTCATTGTAGTCTATAAGAGATCAGATGATCACATGTTCAAGTCCCCTAGAGGGACAAAAATGCGGGGAAATTTTTTTTAAAATATTAATATTAAAATCACTACCTTTCCGCATATTAAAATTAACAATAAAAATAAAGATCATTTCCATGTCCCATAATGCTCATACTATCAATATATAAACATATATATCTTATACGGTGAATAACAATGGAAAAATCATCAAAATTACTGATTTGCCATTTTTCCTTTGCGTTACCTCCTGAAAAATTTGAACAAAAAGTGATCAAAAATTCATTCACATCCCTAAATGGTATCAATAAAAACTACTGATCGCCGCACACAAAAAAAAAAAGTCACACATCTTTGTAGACGAAAATACAAAAAAAGTTATTGGGGTATTCAGGAATTAAAATTCAAGAAATGTCATGCAATATATATGCCGTATGGCAGTAATTGTACTCGTAAATTGAAGGTTACATGTCAGTTTTACCGCATAGGGAACACAGTAAAAAACAAAACTTGTAAAACTATGGTGGAATTGTGTTTTTTTCCAGTTCCACCACACACAGGATTTTTTTTCCAGCTTCCCACTACAGTGCCTGCAGTGTTAAATGGTGCCCTTAGAAGGTGAACTGTCCTGAAAAAAAGCAAGTCCACGTATGAAAGCGCAATAACGAAAAATCGCTCGATCCTTAACTGGTTAAGATTAGAGATGAACGAATCATCCAAAATTCGCTTCACCAAATGTTCGTTGAATTTTTAAAAAAGATTTGTACGTAATACGAAGCTATTCGGTCGAAGCTGCATACAAATCATACGTTATTATGGTAGTGTTCTGCGAACATTCGCGCACTAATAACGAACATACAGTAGTTAAAGGTACGCTACTTATGTGAACACGTACGCATGAGCGTACAAATTGCGTACGAATCCTCAGCATACTATTGTCTAGCGATTGCGTAATACGCAGGCATGCACAACACTAGGCCGCAGCGTGCAGTCCTCAGAGGCAGAGCAAAGTTTGGAAAATGGCATCCAGGCGATCTTCCGCATTTAGCTCTGGAGAGCTTAAATACATGATCCGGCTGATGGACCGGTAGGATTACGATAGCACACACTGACACCCAAACCAGGAGAAGAAGGAGGTGATCCGAGGCTTGCGCCATCGTTTTGACACTGTGCGGACCCCGGGCCAGATCCAGTGGAAATGGTCCGATTTGAAGTTTAATGAGATCCGAGCAGAGATACGGCAGGGTGAGTAACAACATATTTGAAAAGTAAAAACATGTAAAAAAATTAGTGTACTATATAATGCCAATAATGAAAACAGTATAGAAGGACAACGTGGGCGTGCGTAGTATGCTGCAGCAATTTTCTTTCATGCTAGGCCACGCCTCTAACTCCACCCAAACAAGTGAAGGTATTCTCAGATACGTGCCCCTTCCCAGCCTTAGGCTACTTTCACATATGTGGTGGTAATCCTACAGGCTGTTCTGCACTATTTGTCCTGCCATTTCCCGGCGTTTTTGCTGGATAGCGGCCGGATCAGCTCCGTCCCCCATTATTGTTAATGGGGCTGGCCGTTCTCCCGTTTGTGTCAGGCAAATGCGCTAGTGTGAAAGTACCCTTAGATATATGCCCCTTCATAGTTAGCGCTTCCTCCTGCTACACACAAACTCAAAGACGTGCTCATGCTGCAGCTAATGTGAGTGGGCGTGGGCGATATCAAAAGTATTCCCATGTTATCGATATTAAGGAATTTATTGCAATAACGATATATATTGCGATAAATACCCATTTAGAAGAAAAAAAAATGGATATGGACCTCTTCAGGCTCTCACTCATAATATCTTCATAGTGGTATACAGTGTTAGTAGTAAAAACAGTCATCATAAGGCCCCTTTCACACGACCGTATGCCCTCCGAGACAAACGGTCAATGAGCGGGCCATATGTCCCGGAGCGGCATCGATCGTGCGCACGGGAGCGCACAGCATCATTGATTGCAATGATGCTGTGCAAGTCGGGCCGCCCGCGGGGCTATCGTCCCGCACTCATATGATTGTCCCACACTAGGAGGGCATACGTCGTGTGAAAGGGGCCTAACAATTGTGTATGGATTCATGTTGCAGAGCAACGTCAACGACGGCGTCACCACGGTCACCGCCAGCGTCATGCCCGGACGGCCCCTACAATACCTTCAGCTTCTAACATTTAAACCCATTTTTTTTCTCTGCTTTTCTCTGCTTTATCTCATAAAGGAAACAGGTTTCCCAACTGGTTCAGGACCCGACTAGAGGGACGACCATACTGGACTTAGTATTAACCAATAGACCTGACAGAACAACAGATGTGCAGGTCGGGGTACACCTGGGAAATAGTGACCATAAAATAATAACCTTCAAATTGTCATTCAAAAGAGTGTTTCTTCAAGGAGGAACAAAAATACCAAACTTCAAAAAAGCAAAATTTAGCCAACTAAGAGAGGCCATAGGCCGAACTAACTGGGACAAAATCCTCAAAAATAAAAATACAGCCACAAAATGGGATATTTTTAAAAGCATCCTAATATCTAATTGTGAGAGGTACATACCTTATGGGAATAAAAGGTTAAGGAACAAGAAAAAACAATGTGGATAAATAGAACTGTAAAGAAAGCAATAAATGACAAAAAGAAAGCATTTAAATCACTAAAACAGGAGGGTGGCGAGGAAGCATTGAAAAACTATAAGGAAAAAAATAGCATATGTAAAAGACAAATAAAAGCAGCCAAAGTAGAGACCGAGAGATTAATCGCCAAAGAGAGTAAAGAGAGTAAAACTAATCCGAAAATGTTCTTTAATTAAATAAATGGTAAAAAGTATAAACCCGAAGGTGTCGGCTCCTTACAGAGTAATGAGGAGGGAGTTGCAGACAGCGATGAGGAGAAAGCAAAGCTATTAAATATTTTTTTTCTCCACGGTATTCACTGAGGAAAATAAACTGTCAGATGAAATCCAGAATATAAAAGTAAATTCCCCATTAAAAGTGCCCTGTCTGACCCAGGAAGAAGTAGAGCTAGAGATGTCATAGCCAGACCCTTATTTCAGATATTTAAGGACTCTATACTGACAGGGAGTGTTCCAGAGGACTGGCGCATAGCAAATGTGCCAATATTCAAAAAGGGTCCAAAAACAGAGCCTGGAAACTATAGGCCGGTAAGTTTAACATCTGTCCTGGGTAAACTGTTTGAAGGTTTTCTAAGAGATGCTATCTTGGAGTACCTCAATGAAAATAAGCAAACAACTCCATATCATCATGGCTTCATGAGGGATCGGTCATGTCAAACCAATTTAATCAGTTTCTATGAGGAGGTAAGTTCTAGACTTGATTGTGGCGAATCAATGGATGTCATGTATCTGGACTTCTCCAAAGCATTTGACACTGTACCACATAAAAGGTTAGTATATAAAATGAGAATGCTTGGACTGGGAGAAAATGTCTGTATGTGGGTAACTGGCTCAATGATAGAAAACAGAGGGTGGTTATTAACTGCACATTCTCAGATTGGGTCACTGTCACTAGTGGGGTACCACAGGGGTCAGTATTGGGCCCAATTCGCTTCAATATATTTATTAATGATCTTGTAGAAGGCTTGCACAGTAAAATATCATTTTTTGCAGATGACACTAAACTGTGTAAAGTAATTAACACAGAAGAGGACAGTACACTGCTACAGAGGGACCTGGATAGATTGGAGGCCTGGGCAGAGAAGTGGCAGATGAGGTTTAACACTGACAAATGTAAGGTTATGCACATAGGAAGGAATAATGCAAGTCACCAGTACATGCAAAATGGTAAAACAATGGGTAACACTGACATGGAAAAGGAATTAGGAATTTTAGTGAACAGCAAACTAAGCTGTAGAAACCAGTGTCAGACAGCTGCTGCCAAGGCCAATAAGATAATGGGTTACATCAAAAGAGGTATAGATGCCCGTGATGAGAACATAGTCCTGCCACTTTACAAATCACTAGTCAGACCACACATGGAGTACTGTGTACAGTTCTGGGCTCCTGTGAACAAGGCAGACATAGCAGAGCTGGAGAGGGTTCAGAGGAGGGCAACTACAGTCATAACTGGAATGGGTGCACTACAGTACCCTGAAAGATTATCAAAATTAGGGTTATTCAATTTAAAAAAAAGACGACTGAGGGGAGATCTAATAACTATGTATAAATATATCAGGGGTCAGTACAGAGATCTCTCCCATGATCTATTTATCCCCAGGACTGTGACCGTGACGAGGGGACATGCTCTGCGCCTGGAGGAAAGAAGGTTTGTTCACAAACATAGAAGAGGATTCTTTACGGTAAGAGCAGTAAGACTATGGAAGTCTCTGCCTGAGGAGGTGGTGATTGTAAGTTCAGTAAAAGAGTTCAAGAGGGGTCTGGATGTATTTCTGGAGTGTAATAATATTATAGGTTATAGTTACTAGAGATAGGTTGGTGATTCAGGGAGTAATTCTGATTGCCTGATTGGTGTCGGGAAGGAATTTTTTTCCCCTAAAGTGAGGAATATTGGCTTCTACCTCACAGGGTTTTTTTTGCCTTCCTCTGGATCAACTTGCAGGATAACAGGCGGAACTGGTTGGACAGATTTCTTTTTTCAGCCTTATAAACTATGGTACTATGTTACTATGTTCTAGTAAGTGTTAACATATTTAATTTATTTTTTATCCGGGCTATGTGGGAGTGGAGCTGCAGTGATATAAGAGCACTAGTGGTTAGGAATGGGAACCTGCCCCAAACAATTCACATGTATCAACATCAGAAGTTACAACTGTTGATTAGAGTTAAATGTAATGCCATTATTTAATATTTTTTGACAGCTGCTGCACCACAGAGGAGCCCCTCTCACCCTCCTCCACAACAGCGAGAGGACCCCACCTGCCCCTCCAACACCACCAGCCCAACTTCCAGAGGTAGAAGGTAGGTAAAATAAAAAGTGTAATGGGGGGACCTTTTGTCTTCAAAATATAAGCTAAATTTATGTTTTATCTTTTGTAGTTCGAACCGTCAGGGAGGAGTTTTCCCCAGGACCATGGGAAGACCACTCAGTATGGTTGTCCAGTAAGTACAAACCTCAAAATGACCATGTGTGGCCTTCTCAGTGAGCAGTTCAAAGAAAAAAAAAGGCTCAATACAGATACATGTCACTGAATAACTCAGTTCCACTAGATATACCAAATATAAAAGTGAATTTGGTAGTGCAGAATATAAAAGTGAATTCCCCTTTAAAAGTGTCCTGTCTGACCCAGGAAGAAGTACTGGGGTGTCTTAAAAAGATTAAAATAGACAAATCGCCAGGACCGGATGGCATACACCCACGTATCCTAAGAGAATTAAGTAATGTCATTGCCAGACCCTTATACTTGATATTGAAGGACTCTATACTGACAGGGAGTGTTCCACAGGATTGGCGCATAGCAAATGTGGTGCCAATATTCAAAAAGGGTCCAAAAACAGAGCCCGGGAACTATAGGCCGGTAAGTTTAACATCTGTAGTGGGTAATCTGTTTGAAGGTTTTCTAAGAGAAGCTATCTTGGAGTACCTCAATGAAAATAAGCAAATAACTCCATATCAGCATGGCTTCATGAGGGATCGGTCGTGTCAAACCAATTTAATCAGTTTCTATGAGGAGGTAAGTTCTAGACTTGACCGCGGGGAATCAATGGATATCGTATATCTGGACTTCTCCAAAGCATTTGACACGGTACCACATAAAAGGTTAGTATATAAAATGAGAATGCTTGGTCTTGGAGAAAATGTCTGTATGTGGGTAAGTAAATGGCTCAGTGATAGAAAACAGAGGGTGGTTATTAATGGTACATACTCAGATTGGGTCACTGTAACTAGTGGGGTACCACAGGGGTCAGTATTGGGCCCTATTCTCTTCAATATATTTATTAATGACCTTGTAGAAGGCTTGCACAGTAAAATATCAATTTTTGCAGATGACACTAAACTGTGTAAAGTAATTAACACAGAAGAAGACAGTACACTGCTACAGATGGATCTGGATAGACTGGAGGCTTGGGCAGAGAAGTGGCAGATGAGGTTTAACACTGACAAATGTAAGGTTATGCATATGGGAAGGAATAATGCAAGTCACCAGTACATACTAAATGGTAAAACATTGGGTAACTCTGACATGGAAAAAGACCTAGGAATTTTAGTGAACAGCAAACTAAGCTGCAGAAACCAGTGTCAGACAGCTGCTGCCAAGGCCAATAAGATAATGGGTTGCATCAAAAGGGGCATAGATGCCCGTGATGAGAACATAGTCCTGCCACTTTACAAATCACTAGTCAGACCACACATGGAGTACTGTGTACAGTTCTGGGCTCCTGTGAACAAGGCAGACAGAGCAAAGCTGGAGAGGGTTCAGAGGAGGGCAACTAAAGTCATAGCTGGAATGGGTGGACTACAGTACCCAGAAAGATTATCAAAATTAGGGTTATTCACTTTAGAAAAAAGACGACTGAGGGGAGATCTAATAACTATGTATAAATATATCAGGGGTCAGTACAGAGATCTCTCCCATGATCTCTTTATCCCAAGGACAATAACCATGACGAGGGGACATCCTCTGCGCCTGGAGGAAAGAAGGTTTGTTCACAAAAATAGAAGAGGATTCTTTACGGTAAGAGCAGTGAAACTATGGAACTCTCTGCCCGAGGAGGTGGTGATGGTAAGTTCAGTAAAAGAGTTCAAGAGGGGCCTGGATGTATTTCTGGAGGGTAATAATATTACAGGTTATAGTTACTAGATATGGGTTGTTGTTGATCCAGGGAGTAATTCTGATTGCCTGATTGGAGTCGGGAAGGAATTTTTTCCCCTAAAGTGAGGAAAATTGGCTTCTACCGCACAGGGGTTTTTTTGCCTTCCTCTGGATCAACTTGTAGGAAAACAGGTCGAACTGGATGGACAGATGTCTTTTTTCGGCCTTATAAACTATGTTACTATGTTACTATGTTACTATGTTACTATATAATGACATGCAATCGCTAAAGTATTCTGATCCAGGTGTTGGTTTGAAAGTTTAGAATTTTTTTCGTGGGACAACCCTTTTAACTGGATCATACTAACTATTTTACTGTTTCCACCCCTACAGATATCCCCACTGACTTTGAGGTGGATGCAGGCTTACACCCCTTTGAGACCAGGGTCCATGCTGCCTCCTGGCTTATTCACAGCCTGCAGCTGGAGCTCCAAGAACTGCAGGCGATGATGGCCAGACGTCGGCAAAGGCTGTCGTAACCTTTTTTTTGTCCTTTTGTTTATTATTTTATTATTTGTTGAAAGTTATATTATTATTTATTACTAAAACCGGTGTTTTGATTTTTTTTTAAACCTTTAACCCCTTCCTGACATAGTGTGAAGAAGAAAGGGGTGTCTGTTTAGGCTGGAACCTCCAAAAATTGTGCATAGGCCGGAGCCCGCATTAGTGTGAAGAAGACAGGGTTGTCTGTTTAGGCCGGAGCCTCCAAAAATTGTGCATAGGCCATTTTCCCAGATTAATTAACACATGGTGTCTGCAGGCCAAAGCATTAATAAATTACTCACACTCCGGTTCACGGATTACAGTAGGTGAAAAGGGCTTGGCTTGTTTGGACAACAAGCCTGTAAACATTCTACCTTGTAAAGATAGGCAGTGAAAATTATATATGGGCTTTTCATGGGTGCCACGGCCAGTAGTAGTAGGGGACGGGGTGTATCAGCAGAGAGTGATTAGTAAATACAACAAACTGCGGAGGAGTATAACAATATCCGCTAATGTAACTTGTAACAGTAGGGGGAGGTAACAACAGTGTAACAATTTTATTTTTTAATACCATTTTTACATTTTTTTATTTTTTATATACAGTATATATATATATATATATATATATATATATATATATATATTTATTTATTTATTTTTTTTTATTTTTTTTTTTGGAGGAAAGGCTCCAAAACAAATTTAAGAATACTAGATAATATAGATAATAGAACTAAGAAAAGAGGCGGAGGTAGACAACAGTTTTTGGATTTTAATAAAATTTAGGGGTTTTGGTTTGGGGAGTTCGGGTTCGCACAGCCCATGACACAAGAGATGTTTCGCATGCAACTTTATGGGCCGGCTGACAGCAACAGTGGGAAGACTATTTCGGCCTGATCTAATCATCTGCTTCAGCAAGAGGAGTGTGAAAATCGGAGGTAATTTTTATAAACGTGTTTTTTTGGACACTGCCAGGTGACAGTTTGGTCTGTTTGGGTGTCACCACCCCCCCCCCCAGTGGCACTAAAACCCTCTTTGACATTACACTTGAGTTTGGGCAGGAAAGAAGCCCTAGTGCATAGTGGGCAAGTTCCGGCCACTGTTGTATTCTGGCTGCCCAGAAGTCCAGGGGGTCTGAGACGAGGCTTTGCAAGCCAGACTACAGGTAAGCCTGAACCTGTTTGTTGAGTCGGGTGGCCTGGGCCTGTTCACTTGGCTGCGGCTGTTGGGAGGCTGAAAAAAATTGTTGCATCATACTCATGAGGCTTAACTGGCTGCTGCTGGTTGTGACAGTAGGTAGATGACTCTGCCGGACCTCCTTTTCAAAGACGCTGGCAGCAAGCTAATTTCTCCTCCCTTTCCTGGGGACGAAAACAGTCCCCCATGTTGGATTGATACCGCGGGTCCAGAAGCATTGCCAGCCAGTATTCGTCAGTCTGCCTTATTTTTAGGATACGCCTGTCACTCCGTAAGCATGTGAGCATACAGCTCGCCATCCTGGCTAGCGTGCCCAAGGAGTCAGTTCTTTTCCATCTCAGCCTCTCTCTGAGACACTTCAGTGTCCCTGAAAGTGTCATTGTCATCCTCCAGCTTCTCCAGCTGTGTCTCCTCCTCCTCCTGGTCATCATCAAAATCCTCCTCCTCCCCCTCCTTTACTTGAAGCTCCTCATCCAGCTGCCGCTGGACAAAGTCTTCCACTGCTCTATGCTGCTCAAGGGGCTGCTGCAACATATGAAGTGTGGAATTCCACCAAGTTGGCACGTCACCTATCAACCGGTGTGGCAGAAGACCGTTTTGCCGCTGCAAGTCCAGCACAGCGTTGCGGGACACATAAGAGTGACTCAGATGAGTGCAAAGCTTCCGTGATTTTGCCAGAACTGTGCGCAGGCCAGTGAATATTTTGAGAAATCTCTGCACCACTAGATTTAGGACATGTGCCATACAGGGAGCATGTGTGAATTGACCCAGGTTCAGCGCTGCCACTATATTTGTCCCTTTGTCACTCACGACCTTGCCCACTTCCAGCTGGTGGGGAGGCAACCAGCGTGCTATTTGCTGCTTGATGTAATGCAGCAAGCGCTGGCCTGTGTGGCTGCTGTTGCCAAGACAGATTAAGTCTAAGACAGCATGACAGTGTTTCACCTGGCACATGTGATAGGAAGGAGGGGGGTCAACTCTCTGCCCTGATGCCCCAGCATGCGGACTGCCCGTGGAGGTGGAGGAGGGAGCAGATAAGTGTTGGGTGGTCTGCAATCCTGTCTGGAAAGCGTGTGGAGGTGCCAAAAGCATTTGGACCTGTTGCTGGGGGGTTCATGCCTCGCTGCCACTAAATACATTCAGCCAGTGGGCCATAAAGGACATGTATTGCCCCTGGCCATAAGCACAAGTTTGCGCACTGTTGGATTACTTGTTGAGTATATTTGCTTCCTGGTCACGCACTCGACGATGGACGGCTGACAAATAAGAGGAGGTGGAGAAACGCACACGGTTGACGACGAGGTGTATGTTCTAGTTACGCCTCTGGATGCAGCCTGCCTGACGTAAGGGACCCCGGGAGAAGTAACCAGCTCTTCAGTATTAATGCGCTGCTCTAATCCACCTTGGTAAGACAAATTTGCGTCATGACGCCGCTTCAGATGGTTCCACAGAGCAGTGGTCCCTATATTTGAGGCTGGTTACAGAAATTGCACATGGCCGTGCTGATGTCCCCCGGCAGAGTGGTGAAATACTTCCACATACCTGACGTGCGCCCTCCAGAGCTGGCCAAGCTTGTAGCCCTTGCACGCTTAGACCCTTGGGGTCTCACTAGTTCCCAAGGCAGGCCTGGCCCTGGGCCTAACTCACCTCTGCCCTCTGTTGCTGCCACTACCACCGCCCTCCTCCTCGGAGATCAAATCCTCCTCACCAGCCTGATCCGCCTCCCACATCATCATCAGACTCCCCACCACTTTTTTCTGACTGCAATATAGGTTGTTCCCCACCAACCTCCAATTCCGGGCAGTCCAAACTCTGACTGCTCTCTAAAAAATCCTCAGGGAGGCTGTCCTCTATAACTGCCGGATTATGCGGAGGAGGGGGCACTGAAGGCTGAGAGGTGGCAGAAAATGAAGGGCTTTGCTGGAGCGTAATGGTGGAGCAGGAGGAACGCTCTGAGTCTGACCCCTGGCTACATGAAACTATATCATCAGCAGAAAGCACGTGATCCGTCTGCAATTGAGATGAGTGTGCCATTCTATCCACTACCTCATCCACTTTCTCCTCCACTACAATTCTGCGCCTTGGTGGGATAGCCTGGTGGAACAGTGGCCAACTCTTACGAATTCTACCAGTAAAAGCTCCGGCTACATGTCATTTGCCACTGCTGCCCTGTGCCGCCTTCTCCTTTTTTTTTGGGGAGCTCGAGGTCTGGCTGGAACTGGAACCCTTTTGCTTTTCCATGCCAGACATTTTCACTTGACTGTGGCCCTGCAGGTCTTTGTCTCTCTCCCTGTCTCTCTCCCTGCCTGATTAATTACTAGCCCTGCACTTGCTCTGCACAGGCCCTGCAGTATCCCTGATATCTGTATTATGGATGCCTAGAACAATTACACCACTATTTGAACACAACAGTTCTCTGTCTTTAAGAACTTCACAGATAGTGCTTCTGCTCGTCTCAGCAGTCGCAGCACAACTGAAGCATCATAGGCTTACTGAGCCTGTGGGCCAATCAGAGCAAGCCCTTCCCGCTAGGTCAGGTGACCGCTTTCTTCCCGGGCTTTTTGCCGCCTATTTCCAAATGAATAACGAACATACAGTAAAAGTTTGCTAATTAACTAAATTCGTACGCATTAACTGATACGTAGCATTTGCGTACAATTCATCGGACAAGTACGTAGCGTATGCGTACAAAGGTTTAAGAACATTTAAGATTCAAAAAAATTCGGATTCGCTTCGGAGTAGAAAATTGCGTAGATTCGTATTGAATCTACGAAGCTGCGAAAAGTTTCGCTCATCTCTAGTTAAGATCATGAGGTAAACAAATGTTCTTATTTTTAACATTCTTTTCTAAAATGTGGAGAGGTGTTTTTTTTTATCTTAACATAAAGTGGTCAGCAGTGAATTGTCCAGGCTCATCATTTTTTTGGGTCACTGGAGGATGACACAGCAGAAATGTACATGGGTGGACTGCAGGATGGTCACTATAAAAAGGCCTCCCAGTGTCCAGGATTCACAACAGACCTCTAGAGATTCATCTCTAACAAACTACAACCCAACAGCAACAATGGTGCACTGGACTGCTGAGGAGAGAGCTGCCATTACCTCCACCTGGGCCAAGGTTAATGTTGAACAGGAAGGTCATGATGCCCTGGGAAGGTAAGGTCAAGCATATGTCTTAGGCCTCATGTAGACAACCATATTTTGTATCTATGTCTGATCTGCATATTTTGCACATTGCACACAGAACCTTTCATCTCAATGGGTCCATCAAAAAATTGTTCAAAATATAGTACATGTCCTATTCTTGTCTGTATTGCGGACATGAATAGTAAGTTTTAGTAATGGGAGTGAGAAAAGTGCGAATTGGACAAAGGTGTCCATATTTTGCAGATCCGTCATAAGTGAAATACAATACAGACACGGTCGTGTGCATGTGGCTTTATATGTAATGTTCTGCATTATCTATCTACTGTATATATCTATCTATATCTATCTATATTTATTTTTTTATTTATATATGATATATGCATTCTTGATAGGCTGCTCGTTGTGTACCCCTGGACCCAGAGATACTTCAGCAGCTTCGGAAACCTGTCTAACGTCACCGCCATCTCTGGCAATGCCAAGGTTCATGCTCATGGAAAGAAGGTGCTCACAGCTGTTGGCAATGCCATCCAGCATTTGGATGATGTAAAACATTACCTGAAAGACCTCAGCAAGTCCCATGCCCAGGAGCTCCATGTGGACCCTGAAAACTTCAAGGTACTGCAGGCAACACAATTGATTATTATACTAGATTCTTTTGAAAAAAAAAACTACTTAATGTTTCTCCAGACTATAGATGTTGATGACCTATGCTCTGGAGCTGGACCCGCCAACTATCAGCTGTTTCAGGCTGTCTCAGCACTGGGATCTGACAATGTACAAATCAGAAGCCTCCAGTGTATAGTTATAGCACCGGCATACTTCACGTTCACGTTCGGCTCCCAGCTCTGTACACTGTACAGCCTCCAGCACTGCAGCAGCCTTAAACAGCTGATTAATGGGGGTTCCGGATGTCAAACCCCCATCAGTCTGATATTAGTGACCATCTAGTGGATAGGTGATCAATATTTGTAGTCCGGGGAACCCCTTTAATGTGTTTAACCTCTAGTGACCAGCCAGTTTTGGGACTTAAAGGGGTTGTCTCAAATGGCATTTATCCTGTAGATGCAGTTAATACGAGGCACTTACTAATGTATTGTAAATATTGCTTCCTTTGCTGGCTGGATTCATTTTTCCATCACATTATACAATGCACGTTTCCGTGGTTACGACCACCCTGCAATCCAGCAATGGGGGTCATGCTAGCCCACTATAGGAAATAGCGCTGGACTATACACACTCCAGCAGTCCCAGCCACCAGAGAGGCCAGAGCTTTTCCTATAGTGTGCAAGCATGGCCACCACTAATGGATTACAATGAAAACGGGCGGTGTATAATGTGATCAAGGCAAAAGAAGCGATATGGACAATATGAAAAAAACATTTTTTCAGTGGAAAAGGTGTATTTTTTTAATTTAGAATTTTTTTATTTAAGAAAACTTTTTTTCTTTTTTTTTTAAATTATTTAACAGTCCCACAAGGAGACTTTAATAGGCAATCTTTTAATCTCTTCTATAATTCTCTTAAGCAGCTTTAGCAGTGCTATAATGACAGTCACCAGAGAGGCATGACCGGCTAGGATACACTACACACAAGTCTGGGCCTTAATTAGGCATTAGACTGTTGTGCAGAGGCATCGGCACCTAGCAATGTCATTTGTGGGGTGTCGACGGGAGACAGAGTCCGTTCCCTCTGTATAACACTTATATGCCACTGTCACTATTTGCCATGGCATCTAAGTGGTTAACAACCCAGACTGGCACCTCTGCTGGTACAGGTCGTTAGAGCAGGAGGCTCTAATGTGAGAGCCCCTGCTCTCCACTGCACAGAAGACTCAAGTAGAGCTTAGACTGGGCTGCCATAAAAAGGTGGCAGCCCAGTCTAAGGGCCCTTACTTACTGTCGTAAAAAGCCATATTGGTGGTCACTAAGGGGTTAATAAACTAGTAACAATCTAACAGTTAAACCAGTCATTATATATATATATATATATATATATATATATATATTAGTTTACTTAAAAAATTAACAATCCTCAACAATAACTAGCTTATTAGATGGAATTTACACCGCCATTGTAGTGTGCAAAATTGTCATACTTTGAAAGTCTAGTTAACATATTCCTATAACTATTGGCCTACTTTCCACTTATTATTTTTCTCTTCTTTTACAGCGTCTGGGAGAAGTTTTGATCATTGTCTTGGCCTCCAAGCTGGGATCTGCATTCACCCCTCAGGTCCAGGCTGCCTGGGAGAAGTTCATCAACGTCTTGGTGGCTGCCCTGAGCCACGGCTATTTCTAAATCAACGTGACATTGGTTATTACTAATAATTTTGTCTCATTGAATGGAAAATAAAAAATGTTTATAACTCAATATGGGGCTGTGGTAATTCAATGACCTGCAGGGGGGAATGCTGTGAGAAGGACTGGGGTGATGGTCAAAAGGATGGATGCAGTACATGTTCATGATGGCGTTCCCCACACTGGCGCTCCCTGGGGTTGTGGAGTGGTTGGAGGGGCGCAACACTTCTTCCCCTCAGGGCACACCCTGAACTTAGGGATCCTCCTTGATGGTAGCCAGGATGTCCTTGATGTTGGTTGTGTGGGTAGCTAGGTGCAAAGCAGGAAGACTGGATAATTGCAAGGCACCAGCGGACTCAAAGACCAGACGCGTTTGGTTACTATTAAATAAAGTCACTCTTTACTGAATAGACAATGGAATAAGTAGTACAAAGAGCAGAAAAAGGCAAAGTTCTGAAGTGTATTACAGTGTAGAATCTTCCAAATAGCTGTGTATAGGCATTAGTAATGATAGTAGTAATCCGCCCTGAGTCTCACTCTAAGGGTCCATTCACATGACTGTATTTTTGGTCCACATCCTATCCCTATTTGTTTCAGATCAGATACAGACCCATTCATTTCAATTGGGCCGCAAAAGATGAAGAAAGCACACTGTATTCTGTCCGCATCCGTATGTCCGTTCTGAGGCCTATTCTTTTCCGTTTTGTGGCAGGGCGCGCTGATCCGCAAAATGTAGAATGCACACCGCTGGTATCCATGTTTTGCAAATTTGCAATTTGCGGACTGTAAAATGGATATTATCATGTGAATGCCCCCTAAGTTCACTTTTGCAGTTGCAGTTCTATTCTCATTAACTGTTTCTGAAATTCCCAGGCTGCAGGGTGCAGATGCTAGTTCAAGATGGCCAGTCTGTCTCAAAGTGAGGTGGGTGCCGAAGCAATATACTGTTTTCCACTGCAGTTATAAGACTGCAAGATCATGCATTAGGGTATGATGCAAATGGAAACTTATGCCCGCCAGGCCACACCACCGCACACTCCAGCAGTGAGGGAACCCTACAGATAGACAGGCAGCACTTGGTGATTAAAACCGATGTCTCATTTTGATCACAAGATCGTGATCATGCCAGGCATGCACAGTTTAAATAGCCTACTTTTCTTCCCAGGTCTTGGGTGTGTGAATACACCCCTGTTGAATTAAAGGAGTTTCCGGGTTAAGAGCTGAACCTGGACATAACCTCATCTTCACTCATTAGGCATGTATGAGGAGCAAGAAATGCACTGATGCTCCCCCTTGTCCTGCATTGCGCAGGGCAAGGTCTGTTTTGTTTACTTCCCCACTGTACTAGGCAGAGGCAGTAGCAGTGGTCCTGGTGACATCTCTGGCACAAATGGGCAGTCTATAGCGCTATAAGACTGTCCAATTGTGTCAGTGACATCATCAAGATCACTGCTATGTAGAACTTTCAGCCTAGTATACTCATGTGAAGCCCAGTATGTTACTGGTAGTAAAGACAAAGCCCTTGACCTACACAATGCAGTGCAAGACAAGGGAGCATCGGGGCAAGAAATGCTTTGATGCTCCCCTCATACAGTACATGCTAAATGAGTGAAGATGAACCTGTCCAGCTCTGAACCTGGACAACCCCTTTAATGGATACTTAGATGGTTAACACTAAATAAGCCAAATACACTGGGGTTGAAAGGCGGTTAATAATAAAACATCAAGCAAAAAATTACATACAGTATGTACAAAGTGCGTATAGGAAGCACACAGATTATATAGACGTCATATAGACGACTGTCAGTATAAAAAGGAGTATAGAAGTATATCCAAATATATATAAAAGATGAACTTCTAAGAAAAAGAGAATTACACTGGATTTTCCGGTTAAAAACCTTGAAACCCTATGGGCTAAATGCTGATTTTAAATTGGAGGTCTATGATTGTATGTATATTTGCCTGCCTTTGCCTGGAAATATCTCTCCCCTGGTTGGCTTGTTAGTATCAGAGTAGGGTTGTGTCACGACTCATGTTTGTATCAGCATTTATCTACTCTTTTATTTATACATTTTTTAATCTTTTCCATCTCTTGACTAGGTAACTGACTAGGCATCAATTAAAGCAAGGTTTGACCAGACTATAGGGTCACGTTAATGTATATTCTGTTTTTTATTACCTAGTTATTTATCCCAGTGCAGCTTGTCATGGGCACCAACATACTAAGTATTCCATGCATTTTGATGCCAGTCTTACTGTATATCTTCACTCTCTCTTTACATTTGCCCTGGGGAAAGGACCTCCATCATCCAGATGTCACTCCAGGTCTTTATCACTTGTATCCTGTTCTATGACAGTTTTCTGCTTTCCGCTTTCCTGCCTGTTATAGGTTTGAGTGCAGGATTTGAGTTTTGTTTTGACATGTGAACTCTTGCTGTTTTACAGAACAAAATGGATTTAAATAAAAAATCTACCAAAAAAAAATAAAATGTTTAAATTTCACCTCTATTTTGCTTTAATTCCTATGGCACACCTAAAGGGTTAACAGCATCTCTAAATCATTTAAGGTGTGTAGTTTTTAAAATGTGGTCAAAGTCACTTCACAACAGAATTGGTCATAAAGGTGGGTTTTGGAAATTTTCTTTTAAATTTAAAAAATTACTTCTAAAATTCTAAAGCCTTCTAATGTTCTAAAAATAATATGGCATATACAAAATTATGCCAACATAAAGTAGACATATGGTAAATGTTATTTTATGAGGTAGCACTATCTGTCTTAAAAGCAGAGAAATTCAAATTTAGAAAATAGCAATTTTCTCCAATTTTTCGATAAATTTGGGATTTTTTAAATAAATAAAGTAAAATAAAGTACATAGACATATTGACAAAATTTCTCGCTAAAGTACAATGGGAGTCATTTATTAGGACACCATACAGATATCAATGTACAACAAACCTACAGGCCGTCGAGCACTTCTTAGAAGTCCATTATTTACAGTCAAGCTGTGCCATATAACCGGATCTGTTCAGACAGTGAAGACAGAAAACAACATTGGTTGCTATGTTCAACTAAGCCAGTTTTCCTTTGAACCAGTCTTGATAAATCTACCCCAAGAAGTCCAACCCCAATATTTACCTGAATTTATGACATGGATATACATACACAGCAACCCTCCGTTGCAATAAATTGATTCTGGGTTACTGTAAGTCATTATCTCTATTATCCTTCCTTCTGTACCTAGAAGAAAATAGGCAGCTGGAACCCACTCCAGCAATTGTTTGCAAAATGTCTCAGTGCCCAAAAAAGTCTTAGTGCTCAAAACTAAATCCCAGAAAGAGTGGAATATAAACCATAACTTGTAATGGGTATCTTCTGAAAAGACAAATCCATAATAAGAAATAACTTAGTGTACTACTTGAATGGGTACCAGTACAACAACCACTGAGATGGATCTTAGGTTAAGTTGCTAAAAGATGACTAAAAAGTTCTTACCCAATGGTTGATCTGGTAGTTCTACCTGTTGACCATACACTGGATGGCCTAGGGGGAGATGTGGTATACTTGTCACTATATATATGCAGTAGGTGTTCACTTTGGCCCAGTATTCCAAATGTTCAGAATCCTCTGGGAGTTCTGGTGTTCAGCGACAGGTCTCCTGAATCATATAAAGGTTACTAACCCTAAATGACCCTAGATGGTGAAGGGTAGGGGCTAGCAATCCTTAGTTTCCTATCCACGGAGCACCCAACCTGACAAGGGCAACCCTGTCTGGAACCCCTCCCTAGCTATGCTCCTGCACCCCCTAGAATTGCCCAACATGCCATGTTTCTGTCACTGTAATTTGACTCTTAAAAAGGGGCTAACAGGAATGGGCACTATTGAAGTTGCATGTGCCCAGCAGATCTAAGAGGCTACCGATCAGTGGACCAGGTCCTATCTCACTAAAATGCAGATCTGAGTTGTGCATAAAAAGATGGAGCCCTCCAGTCAGCCTCCAGTGTCTCGCCCCTGGAACCTGACATGATATGATGCTGGAAGGATGGACCAATCGAGGAGAGGTGCTGCTAGGAGACGCAGGACTCATCAACAGAAGCACCAAAGAAGCACAGCTCAGTGATGCTGTGCTAGGGAAGAAAAGGCTGA
This sequence comes from Rhinella marina, assembly GCA_900303285.1. NCBI lineage: Eukaryota > Metazoa > Chordata > Amphibia > Anura > Bufonidae > Rhinella > Rhinella marina. Next base: position 31,621 of record ONZH01003151.1, read on the forward strand.
ATGCATGTAGATGACTCACTCCCCATCAGTGGGCTTGAATCTAAACAGAATTACATCACAGCAGTGACCATGGGGGAAAAACCTTTGTACAGTATTCAAAACTCTAGGAATAAGAAGCACAGTAAAGTACCTCCATACTGTGAATAGAAACAATTAATCTATTCATTTAGGGTTACTGGGTTTCAGGGTCTCTGAACATCAGAACACCTGGAATATTCAGATCATTTGTAATACTGGACCAAAGTGAACACAATGTACGTATATGGTGACAAGTATACTACACCTCCCCTTGGTCCCTCAACTGCATGGTCAATAGATAGAACTACCAGATCACCCATTGGGTAAGAACTTTTTAGTCACCTTTTAGCAACTTAACCTAAGATCCATCTCAGCGGTTTTTGTACATATGTCATAAGTAAAGGTGGATATAGACGGACGATTCTGCAGCCGATTGTTACATAGTTGCATAGTTAATACAGTTGAAAAAAGACATAAGTCCATCAAGTTCAACCAAGGGATAGGTGGGGACACGCATCCCAGAAGAAAGTGAAACTCAGATTTCTACACATTTTCCTAAGCATTAATGTCATTTACTTTCAAGAATTCATCTAAACCCTTTTTACAACTGTCCACTGTTCCTGCTGTGACCACATCCTGAGGAAGTGTATTCCATAAATTCACAGTTCTTACAGTAAAGGAGCTTAGACGCCTCTGAAGACTGAACTTTTTCTTCTCCAGATGGAGGCAGTGCCTCCTTGTCTTTTGAGGGGATTCTATATGGAACAGGTTTTCACCATATTTTTTCTATGGCCCATTTATATATTTGTATAAGTTAATCTTGTCCCCACCTTAGACATCTCTTCTCAAGACTAAATAAATTTGTCTGCTCGCTCATTGAAGGAGACCGTTGCATTTACATGCAGTGGTCTCCTTCACTGTATGAGGACGAATGATCACTATTGCGATTCCTCGTCCTCATACAGATTTGTGGTTTCTAGGCAGCAGATTGCTGTTTAGACCATACAATCTGGTGCCCAGAAACTATGATCAGTAGTGCTTTTCGTTCATTAATCGGATGATCAGCAGCACATTTACATGGGCAGGTCATTTCCGATAATCTGGACGATTATTGGCCCATGTAAATGCAGCTTAAGGGTCTGTATGCAATGACCCGAGACACATGGACGCTGTCGTTTGTGTTTATGGATTTTTATCTTTTTGCATAAATAAACCACATATTTTTATGGAAGCTGGATTTCTCCGTGTTTTTGTGTCCCACCTAATTAATCGTACTGTACAAAATGTGATCAAATTTCACGTTTGGAAGCCTGTATCCTGTATCTAAATGAGCGAATTGCAACACTGAGAAACCTTGAATATGGAAAGGAGTTTGCAGATCACTGCATGGACACAAATGTAAGGGAGGGTGATAGTTGGAGGAGCAGGAAAGTGACGTAGCTAACTGGGTAACATTTAGAAGGCAAGGTAGAAGGAAGAGTGCCAGGCAGGCTAGCCCTGATGTGACACACCCCAACAAGTTTGCAAAGTTTTCAAATGAGGGGGATGTCTGTCCAGGGATGGCACTGCTGCAGCAGAAAGGAGGGGACTAGGAGTGCTGGTAGCGGGAGATTTAATCATTACGGGTACAGATATTGTGATCTGTCACAAAGACCATCATTGTGAAATGGTTGTCCGCCTGGTGGTTGATAAATTACTGGGAGGGGCTGATGAAGACCCAGCGGTCGTGGTCCACATTAGCACCAATGACAAAGTTAGAGGTAGGTGGAGGGTAATTAAAAATCATTTCAGGGACTTAGGTCACAAGCTGAGGCCAAGGATTTCAAATGTAGTATTCTCTGAAATACTACCTGTACCACAAGCCACATCAGAAAGGCAGCAGGATATTACGGTGCTTAACAAGTGGCTTAAGAACTGGTGTAAGAAGAAGGGGGTTTGGGTTCCTAGAGAATTGGGCTGACTTCTCTGTTGGCTACAGGCTCTACTGTAGGGATGGGCTCAACCTTTGGGGGTGAAGATGGCTAGAAGGTTGGAGGTGTGTTTAACCTCTTGCTGACTCGAGCTGTACATGTATGATTCTAAGCAAGACTTTGAAGATGGTGCCCGCTAGCAAGCGAAGCAGTGCCATAGCTGCTGTTTTACCAGCAGACACCAGCGACTAATGTATGCAATAAAAAAATAAAATAAACATCATGGCCATTGCTGTGTGCAAAAACACCCGAACTATTAAAATATAAAAATATTTATCCCATACGGCAAATGGACGATTTGCTGTTGTTTCATCTACCACAAGAAATTAATAATATAATAAAAAGTGATTAAAAAGTCACCCGAAAAAAAGAGCCCTCACAGAGCTCCATATACATAACTACAGAAAAGGTATAGAGGTGAGAATATGGCAACAAAGAGAAAAACATTTTTTACAAGGTTTTTATTTTTGTTCAGTATTAAAACACTAGAAAAATTAGACATATGTGGTACTGCCATAGTGGTACTGACTCAGGGAATGAAGTAACAGGTCAGTTTTATTGCACCGGGAACGCCGTAAAAACAGCTCCCCACTACATTGTATGCAATATTAAATGGTTAAATAATTAGAAAATACAACTTGTCCCTCAAAAAGCAAGCCCTCATACGTTTATGTGAATGGGAAAAAGCATGAAAAAACTATAAGAAATAAAATAGAATGTGTAAAAGATAGCTAAAGACAGCCAAGCTGGAGACAGAGAAGCTCATTATGAAAGGGAGTAAAACTAACCCTAAAATGTTCTTCAACTATATAAATGGGGTGATGAGGAGAAAATCAAAGATCAAAATAGGCAACTCACCGGGTCCAGATGGCATACACCCCTGGATTCTAAGAGAAGTAAGTAATGTAATAGTAATGCAACATAGTAACATAGTTTATAAGGCTGAAAAAAGACATCTGTCCATCCAGTTCAGCCTGTTATCCTGCTAGTTGATCCAGAGGAAGCCAATTTTCCCCACTTTAGGGGAATAAATTCCTTCCCGACTCCAATCAGGCAATCAGAATAACTCCCTGGATCAACGACCCCTCTCTAGTAACTATAATTTGTAATATTATTACCCTCCAGAAATACATCCAGGCCCCTCTTGAACTCTTTTAGTGAACTTACCATCACCACCTCCTCAGGCAGAGAGCTCCATAGTCTCACTGCTCTTACTGTAAAGAATCCTCTTCTATGTTTGTGTACAAACCTTCTTTCCTCCAGACGCAGAGGATGTCCCCTCGTCACAGTCCTTGGGATAAATATATGATGGGAGATATCTCTGTACTGACTCCTGATATATTTATACATAGTTATTAGATCTTCCCTCGGTCGTCTTTTTTTCTAAAGTAATAAACCCTAATTTTGATAATCTTTCTGGGTACTCTAGTCCACCCACTCCAGTTATTACTTTAGTTGCCCTCTTCTGAACCCTCTCCAGCTCTGCTATGTCTGCCTTGTTCACAGGAGCCCAGAACTGTACACAATACTCCATGTGTGGTCTGAATAGTGATTTGTAAAGTGGCAGGACTATGTTCTCATCACGGGCATCTATGCCCCTTTTGATGCAACCCATTATCTTACTGGCCTTGGCAGCAGCTGTCTGACCCTGGTTTCTACAGCTTAGTTTGCTGTTTACTAAAATTCCTAGGTCCTTTTTCATGACAGTGTTACCCAGTGTTTTACCATTTAGTATGTACTGGTGACTTGCATTATTCATTCCTATATGCATAACCTTACATTTGTCAGTGTTAAACCTCATCTGCCAGTTATCTGCCCAAGCCTCCAGTCTATCCAGATCCATCTGTAGCAGTGTACTGTCCTCTTCTGTGTTAATTACTTTACACAGTTTAGTGTCATCTGCAAAAATTGATATTTTACTGTGCAAGCCTTCTACAAGATCATTAATAAATATATTGAAGATAATAGGGCCCAATACTGACCCCTGTGGTACCCCACTAGTGACAGTCACCCAATCTGAGTGTGTACCGTTAATAACCACCCTCTGTTTTCTATTACTGAGCTAGTTACTTACCCACATACAGACATTTTCTCCCAGGCCAAGCATTCTCATTTTATATACTAACCTTCTATGTGGTACAATGTCAAATGCTTTGGAGAAGTCCAGATATACGACATCCATTGATTCGCCGCGGTCAAGTCTAGAACTTACCTCCTCATAGAAACTGATTAAATTAGTTTGACATGACCGATCCCTCATGAAGCCATGCTGATATGGAGTTATTTACTTATTTTCATTGAGGTACTCCAAGATAGCATCTCTTAGAAAACCTTCAAACAGTTTACCCACGACAGATGTTAAACTTACCGGCCTATAGTTTCTGGGCTCTGTTTTTGGACCCTTTTTTAATATTGGCACCACATTTGCTATGCGCCAATCCTGTGGAACACCCCGTGTCAGTATAGAGTCCTTAAATATGAGAAATAAGGGTCTGGCTATGACATTACTTGTATGCCATCCGGTCCTGGCGATTTGTCTATTTTAATCTTTTTAAGACGCCGCTGTACTTCTTCCTGGGTCAGACAGGGCACTTTTAATGGGGAATTTGCTTTTATACTCTGCATTTCATCTGACAGTTTATTTTCCTCAGTGAATACAGTGGAGAAAAAAAATATTTAGAAGTTTTGCTTTCTCCTCATCGCTTTCTGCAGCTCCCACCTCATTACTCTATAAGGGGCCGACACCTTCAGGTTTATACTTTTTACCATTTATATAATTGAAGAACATTTTAGGGTTAGTTTTACTCTCTTTGGCGATTAACTTCTCAGTCTCTACCGTAGTTTGGCTGCTTTTATTTGTCTTTTACATATTCTATTTTTTTCCTTATATTTTTTCAATGCTTTCTCGCTCCCCTCCTGTTTTAGTGATTTAAATGCTTTCTTTTTGTCATTAATTTCTTTACAGTAATAGTAAATGTAATAGTAATGTAATAGTAAATGTAACCCTTATTTCAGATATTTAAGCAGTCCATATATATTGCCGGCATCCGGCAAAACTACAGATCAGCTGTTTGAAGAGGTGGTGCTCCATGCAAGCCCTGCTTCCTCTTCATTATATTACGTAACGTCTCCTCTGGAGCAGTGGCATAGTGTAATTACGTATAAGTACTCGGTCCATTCAAGTGAATGCAGTGAATACTTGTCATTAAACTACACCACTGAAACCTCCGAGACAATGGGCAGTCAACCAGATATTCAAAAAGGGGTCAAAAACAGAGCCCGGAAACTATAGGCCGGTAAGTCTAACATCTGTTGTCGATAAACAATTTGAAGGTTTTCTATGAGATGCTGACTTGTATCACAATGAAAATAAGTGTTTAATGCCATATCAGCACGGGTTTATGAGGGATCAATTGTGTGAAACTAATCTAATCAGTTTCTATGAGGAGGTAAGTTCTATACTGGAACGAGGTTAGTCATCAGATGTCATATATCTTGACTTATCCAAAGCATTTGATTCAGTGCCACATAAAAGGCTAGTATATAAAATGAGAGTGCTTGGACTGGGAGAAAATGTCTTTATGTGGGTAAGTAACTGGCTCAGTGATAGAAAACAGAGGGTGGCTATTAACAGTACACACTCAGATTGGGTCACTCACTGTCACTATTGGGGTACCACAGGGGTCAGTATTGGGCCCTATTCTCTTCAATATATTTATCAATGAGCTTGTAGAAGGCTTGCACAGTAAAATATCAATATCAAATTTTGCAGATGACTCTAAATTGTAAAGTAATTAGCACGGAAGAGGACAGTATACTGCTACAGAGGGATCTGGATAGATTGGAGACTAGAGAAGTGGCAGATGAGGTTTACCAAAGATAAATATAAAGATATGCACGTGAAATTAAAATACAAGTACATACTAAATGCTAAAACACTGGGTAACAGAGAGTTCACATCTCTGTTTTGTGTTCCGTCATGTGATCCATCAGAAGAACTGAAAAAAGAGAAAAAACAGGATTCTGAAAAAAAAATGGATCCTGTTGCACATTTCACATCCATTTGAGCCATTTCCATCTGAGATCCATTTTTTTAGACGGGAAAAAAAGAATCTCAGATCGAAATGGCCATAAATTGCGGTCCGCAATACACAGGCATGACCATGTGTCTGCTGTCTGCGGACGCGAACCCATTCAATTCAATGGGGTCCGCCATCCACATCCAATGGTCTGCACTGAAAAAAAGTAGTGTATGATTTGGAAGAAATAAAGCCAGCAAATGATGAAGATGGTCATCATTAAGACCTGGCTCCCCTGTAGGGTTGCAGACTGGATGGTATTCATTGGCACTAGGGATGAGCGAACCGAACCGTAACGAACCAGATTCGTTACGAACTTTCCCAAAAGTTCGGTTCGTTACCGAACCGAATTTTGACAAAGTTCGTAACGAATCTGGTTAAAATAACGGCGACGCAAAATATACGCATATTTATTGAGAATGTACGCTAATGCGTACGTATTCCATTAAGTAGCGTACTTTTAACAACGCTACACTGTATGTTCGTTACTTGAGTAGGAATGTTCGCAGACGCAGTATATGAGTACGCTAATGCGTACATATTCAGTTAAGTAGCGTACCTTTGACAACGCTAGACTGTATGCTCGTTACTTGTGTAGGAATGTTTGCGGACGCAGTGCATGCGTACGCTAATGCGTACATATTCATTTAGTTAAGTAGCGTACCTTTGACAACGCTAGACTGTATGTTCGTTATTTGTGCGGGAATGTTCGCATTAGCGTACGCATTAGTGTAGATTCTCAAATATGCGTAGATTTTGCGTCGCCGTTGTTGAAGTCACTTGGATTTTTTCCACTTTTTTCATTGTAATAGCAACTGCAAGTAAACGAAACTGTACCCTATCTGACTCCCATTATTGTAGAAGCAATTATTCAGCCGTTATAGCAAGGTTCGTTTTAGGTTCGGTTCGTACGAATCCGAACTTCAAGAAAGTTCGCCGAAGCGAACCGAACCGAACTTTTCAAAAGTTCGCTCATCCCTAATTGGCACGCTGGCACTGGAATAATAAACACTTCCATCTTATTGGTATTGAATTACATTTTTATGGCTGATGTAGGAATAAGTAAATGTAGGAATAAATCAATAAAACTGACACAAAATAAGTCTCCCTGCACTCTCCCTGCACATGTTTGTCCCTATGCTCAGCTCACAGGACAATGGCAGAGACCACGCAGGATGAGGGTTGTATAGTATAGACACCACAGGGGGTAGCTATCTGCATATTGGCTGGCTGCACTGCATTATGGGTGATTTTGCGTTCCCGGGCTTGTCTCCTCTACACCTAGTTTCACTTTGTAATGCGTGCAGCTGCCATTTTAGGAAAACCTGATTCGTTACCACAAAGCTTTCCTAAACTTTGGACCGAATTCTGCTTTGAAGGCTATGCTCAGAACGAATGGTGATGCAAAGAATATTTTGACTTTTCAAAGCTTTTTTAAAACAAAATAAAAACTATATAGGTTTGGGGTCGCCATAATTGTATTGAGCTGCAGAATAAGTATGTCATATCATTTTTAGCGTACAGTGAAAGTTTTGAAGTCAAAACTCTAAAAACCTTGGCAAAATTGAGTTTTTTTTCAGTTTTACACGTTTTCCAATACAAGACATGGCAAGTTACCGGTAAATGATTACATTAAAAAATGCTTCTTATTCCACAAAAAATGAGCTATGTGAATGGAAAAATGAAAAGGTTATGGCTATTGAAACGTGGGTAGGAAAAATCAAAATAGCCCTGGTCTTTAAGGGGTTAACTGTGATATGCTGCTGTAATTAAATGACCAATACAAGAAAAATAATGGGGGTAGAACAACACTGAAAACCTCACTGTAGAGAAAAGTAACTGTTCAGGAGATCAGATAAAAAAAGAAAGGACAAGCAAGAATTAAAAAAAAAAAAAATCATGAGTCATTGGGACATATCCAGTAGTGTCAGCAAAATAATGTCCATGAACATATTGTCCTCAATATCAATGCATATTTCATTGCAGTAGTGAAAAAACGTTTAGAGTATAAAAATGTCACCTTTGATAAAAAATGGCTATGTATGTTTGTGCAAAGGTAGTCAGTGGGAGGATCATTTATTTTTGGTGTACATGCACCTAAATATATAACTACATAATGCACATTAGTCAAATAATATAGTAGCCAAATCACAGGCATATACATTAACAGAATAATCTCTTAATAATATAAAAATGAGTTTCTGTCTGTCTGTCTGTCTGTCTGTCTGTCTGTTCTCTATGCAAGACCAAACTATTGGACCGATTTTCACCAAATTCGGCACACAGGTACATCAGGTGTCCGGGAAGGTTTTAGACCAGGTCTCATCCCGAGATATTCCCAAAATATGATCTCCATTAGCCAACATTACAACTGGGAACTTTGGTTTTAAACTCCAACTGCCATTCTCTGCAAAGCCACACACAGGGAGGGCAGGTTTCCATAACAACCAGGTAATTATCAGCAGCTGAGGATCTCATCCATTTCTATTCACTGACACTGTTAAAGGTATTCCGGTTACCATAAATAAAACTTATGTTTTTTTCTATTACTACAGTTCAGTAGTAATAAAAGATGTTTTCCTCCACTGCTGTCTATTGCGTGGGCTCATAAATAAGCATGGTATTGACCTTTAATTCAGGCCACCCTAAAAGAAGTACTTAAAACCCCCGCCCCAGGTCTCACTAAGCCACACCCCCGACTCCATCATGCCACACCCCCTTTCACTCCGCAGCCAACAGAGATTGAAAAAATAAAGGTAAAAATCAACTTCTGTCAGCTGCAGGGATGGGTGGGAGGTTGACTTTCTTTCTGCAACAACACACAGAAACATTAAATAAAATAGATTAAATACACCCATGCGAAGCGTCTTGCTAATCCACACCCCTGACTCTGTCAGGTCACGCCCCCTCCCACTCCGCAGCCAACAGGGATTGAAAAAATAAAGGTAAAAATCAACTTCTGTCAGCTGCAGGGGTGGGAGGGTGAATTTCTCTCTGCAACAACACACAAAAATTTTAGATGAAATAGACTAATTATAGACTACAACCGTTCGAAGCCTTTTGCTAAGCCACGCCCCCTCTCACTCCGCAGCCATTCTGCAACGACACACAGAAACATTAAATGAAATAGATTAAATGCACCTATGCGAAGCGCTTTGCTAAGCCACGCCCCAACTCTGTAAGGCCACGCCCCCTCCCACTCCGCAGCCAACAGGGATTGAAAAAATAAAGGTAAAAATCAACTTCTGTCAGCTGCAGGGATGGGTGGGAGGTTGACTTTCTTTCTGCAACGACACACAGAAACATTAAATGAAATAGATTAAATACACCCATGTGAAGCGTCTTGCTAATCCACGCCCCCGACTCTGTCAGGTTACGCCCCCTCCCACTCCGCAGCCAACGGGGATTGAAAAAATAATGGTAAAAATAAACTACTGTTTGCTGCAGGGGTGGGAGGGTGAATTTCTCTCTGCAATGAGACACAAAAATTTTAGATAAAATAGACTAATTATAGACTACAACTGTTCGAATCGTCTTGCTAAGTCACGCCCCAACTCTGTCAGACCACGCCCCCTCCCACTCTGCAGCCATTCTGCAACGACACACAGAAACATTAAATGAAATAGATTAAATCACCTATGCGAAGCGCTTTGCTAAGCCACACCCACAACTCTG
>ONZH01003152.1:0-127493 GCA_900303285.1 Rhinella marina
AACAGATTCTACACTAAAGAGCCACCTGAAAACCCCCACCCCAGGACACAATTACAGAGGGGAACCCCTGCTTGACACCCCTCTATGACCCAAAAGAAAGATGCCGTCAGTGGCCCCTAGCTGGCCACAGCTTCCCCCGGCATTATCAGACCTGCTACATGAGTGCAGAGGGACAACCATGTCCTGCTGAGTTGTCAGACAGAGGAAATGGCGGGAACAGAAGGGTTAAAGCACCTGGTATCCCAGCAGACCCGAGTCCTGTTCCTCAGGCAGCTCTTCTGTAAAAACGCCTTTTCTGACCTTGAGGGTTAAGCATGGCGCCGGCTGAGGTGCAGAGGAGGGTTTTAGCAGGTGCAGCAGGAACATATGGACTAACAACAGGAGCCTGGAAAAGAAGAAGAGCAGAGGACAATATTGGAAGCTGCTGAGAGTGAAAGACCATCATCTGTATAACTGATCCTGAGTTACATCCGTATTATACTCCAGAGCTGCACTCACTATTCTGCTGGTGCAGTCACTTGACATTACTTATCCTGTACTGATCCTGAGTTACATCCTGTTTATACTCCAGAGCTGCACTCACTATTTCTGCTGGTGGAGTCTCTGTGTACATACATTACTTATCCTGTACTGATCCTGAGTTACATCCTCTGCACTCACTATTCTGCTGGTGGCATCTCTGTGTACATACTTACTTATCCTGTACTGATCTGAGTTACATCCTGTATTATACTCCAGAGCTGCACTCCTATCTGCTGGTGCAGTCACTGTGTACATACATTACTTATCCTGTACTGATCCTGAGTTACATCCTGTTTATACTCCAGAGCTGCACTCACTATTCTGCTGGTGGAGTACTGTGTACATACATTACTTATCCTGAGCTCTGTGACTACCATTCTTATCCTGAGTTACATCTGTATTATACTCCAGAGCTGCCTCACTGTTCTGCTGGTGGTGTCACTGTGTACATACATTACTTATCCTGTACTGATCCTGAGTTACATCCTGTATTATACTCCAGAGCTGCACTCACTATTCTGTGGTGCAGTCACTGTGTACATACATTACATTACTATCCTGTACTGATCCTGAGTTATATCCTGTATTATACTCCAGAGCTGCACTCACTATTCTGCTGGTGCAGTCATGTGTACATACATTACTTATCCTGTACTGATCCTGAGTTACATCCTGTATTATACTCCAGAGCTGCACTCACTATTCTGCTGGTGCACTCACTGTGTACATACATTACTTATCCTGTACTGATCCTGAGTTACATCCTGTATTATACTCCAGAGCTGCACTCACTATTCTGCTGGTGCAGTCACTGTGTACATACAGTACTTATCCTGTACTGATCCTGAGTTACATCCTGTATTATACTCCAGAGCTGCACTCACTATTCTGCTGGTGCAGTCACTGTGTACATACATTACTTATCCTGTACTGATCCTGAGTTACATCCTGTATTATACTCCAGAGCTGCACTCACTATTCTGCTGGTAGAACCCTCATCCTATAGTCACTTACTGGAATGGCGGTCACCGGGGGCTGCACTTGTGCGATTGGATAACTTGTAGGTACAGGGGGTACAGGAGCAGGCATGGTGGGCATGACAGCTGGTACAGGAGGCACAGGGGTGCCGACTGGCACAGGGACCACATATGGCACTTGCACTGGTTGCTGAGGAGGTATGGGTGGCACCACTGGAAATCCACTCTGGTAGCCATTTGCTGCATAGTATGGCGGCTGCTGGATGGGCACAGCGCTTATCGGGGGAGGCTGGACATACCCTGAAAGAGAAGAGTGCAGGTATTAAAGGGGTCCTCCAGGAAACTTGTGGGGCTGACAAGTGTAGACCCATCAGTCCTGTTACCCCTGCAGCCTCTCTATCCTCGGGGTGTATGGCACAAGACGGACTCTTATAGGTCTCAAAATTGGGGCCCAGAAGGAGATTAGGGGGCCAGGTACGGGGTATATCAGAAATTAAGCAGCCTGCTGCTCCTCGGACACTATTTATAGAGGTGAGGGTATATGGCGGCGACTGCCAGGGTAAGAGCACATCCTGAAGCATGTGAGCTAGGATTACAAGTGAGAGGAGCACATACCGGGCAGAGGGGCCACCGAGCTGATCTGATTGACGAACCTCGAGTACTCCGCATGAACCTGAGGGGGGAAAAAAAAATAAAAAATACTACAATGTACTCCATACTGAAAATATCTGAGATGGAACCCTGAGATGACACTGTCCTGGTCATGTGACAGTTACCAGCGCACTCTCCATCACAAGCATGAAGTGGCCCCACTATTCCAGCCCCCCGCCCACTGAAGGCTGTAGAATGGCGCAGTCAGCCCCGGCTCTGCCTGGTAGCACGGCTGCTCTCTGACCATACACTTCCTATAGGAGGGCAGTATCAGCGGAGCCTCACTCCACAGACTCCGCTTTCTTCACCCTCCATTACCCGCGGCCGGCGAGGTGCGGTCACTTACCGTCTGCAGTAGGTTCTCGCACAGCTTCTTGGCCGCTGCCAGACCTTCAGGCTTTGGGTGGCTGTGGAGAGAGGGCAGAGAGGTTTAGACTTTCACCCCCAAAGGTACCCCCCCCCATGTCCATTAAGCCCCCAGGGTCGGACGCACCTGATGTAGATGTACATGGGCTCGAAAGCTTCCCGCCCAGAAGCCGGCTCGATGCACCCCGAGCCCTTCCCTCTCAAGAAGACTTTGGCTCCGGTTTCCATCTGGATGTGCTGAAGGTAAGAGCACCCCGGCCCCTCCACCTTCTCCTTCACATTGAACGTGGCCACGGCGTGCTCCAGCCCCACAAACAGCTTGTCCTGGACGTAATGCAGCTGCAAGGGGGACAAAGGAGAGTACTTCATGTCCTGACTCCGACTCCCAGCATCCCTAAGTCAGCTGCTGAGAGTGACATCACGTTCCTCCTCACAGGCCTATTCAAGTAAAGGGGACTCAACTGCAATACCAAGCACGGCCACTGGATGGCGCTGTGCTTTGTATACTTGACCTATGACCTGGGAGTCCACCTCACCAATCAGCTCGATGAAAGCAGAAACCTGACTGTCGCCATTTTAGCTGTACCCCACACATACCCCAGACTGGAAGGGTGGCTTAGGAGGAGCCACGGGTGGTACCGGTGTCACAGGGGCCGGCTGGTGATACACAGTCACGGTGGCGCCATTAAAAGTCGGGCTGGAGCCGGTGGCGGCTTTGACGACTCCATTGGTGATGATCTCCTTGATTCGATTCACAGCTCCTGTGGAGAGAGAAGAGCACGGAGTAGTCCACGGAACCGGGGGCGTGCATGTGACCCCCCCCCCCAGTGACATCATAGTCCACTTACTGTCCACAAGCTCCCGGGTCTGGCCCTGGACGTGCAGATAGAGCGGCCGATCTCTGCCAGAACAGAGGGGGAAAGAGTCAAAGGACAGAAGAGCGATGTCCGGGTAGTGGGCGTGCCACCACCAAAACTGAAGAGCATATCCAGATTACCCCTCTAAGGGGTCCCTGAGCCGAGGACAGCCCCACGCCCAGTCGGAATACATACCCAGGCCCCACTTTGGCTTTCTCCTCCGGCGTCATGTAGCGCCCCCTGGTGGACACAGCGGCCCCGCTCAGCCGGCTGATCTGCAGGAACAACAGAAATGGTGACAAGCTCTTCTTACCCCCGAGCTAAATGTCAGAGAGAAGGCGACCAACCTCGTCCTGCGTCTGCCCGCGGGTCAGCAGGTTCCGGCAGGTCAGCGGTACGTCGTTGATCTCCACTTCGGCCACCACCAGGTCATCTTTGCTTTTGGTCGCAGATGGTGGTTTCCCGGCTACCGGGACCTAGAGAGTAAAATAAAGCGTAAGACGCTTCAGCTGCAGAGAGCCGGTAGCACCCCTTGGCAGTGCCGCCTCTCACCTTGTCCGGGGCACCCTGGGCAGGCTTGATCTTCCCCTTCGCCATCAGCATGGCATTGATCTTGGCAGCCACAGCGGCGGCCGCGTCGAGGGCCCCGAGGGCGCACTGACTGCCTCGTTGGTGCTGCTCGGTAGCTTCTCCTCTGCGGGCGGCATGTACATGGTAGCACCCACAGTTGGTATCACTGGCATCACCCCCGGGAGGAGGAGAGGGGCGGCTGCAGGGCCCGGCTGGTCCCATTTGCTTCTCCGTCTGGAAAGGAACAATAGACTTATTACTTGGCAAATACAGACCCCCAAACCCTGACTGCACCCACATACTGGAGCCTCAGCACCCGGGGACCCCACTGTACCCCAGAACCTGCCCCCTATTATACATCGATACCTAGCAGGCTCTATCAAAGTGGTCGGACAACCTTACCACGGGACTCCTGCGTCTTATATGCCCCCCAACCTAAGTGACGGCCCGTGGTTCGCTGTTCACACCTCGGGTCTTGTTGGGGCAGCCCCCATCAGAACGGGCGTCACATCGCTATCACCCCTTGTACCGCCTGAAAACCCAACCGGGCGACATGTCTGCACCAAAGAGAATCCAATGTCTCTGACCCGACGTGAAGGTTCTGGAGGAGGCGGGGCAATGACAGCCGATACACAAAGTCTACTTTCCATCGTTTTCCACGGAGATTAGCGGCAGCAGCAGCGCTTTTTTTTTTTTAGCATATTAGCAGGCTTCCCCCCCATTCACTTTAAAGGGGTTTTCCAGGATTTTACTACTGATGACCTCTCCTCAGTCCGACACCCGGGACCGCCACCGATAAGCTGTTTGGTAAGGTACCGTGCTCCTGTGAGCGCTGAGGCCTTCTCTCAGCACCGTACATTGTATAGCGGCTGTGCTTGGTATCACTTGAATGGGGCTGAGCTGCTCCTAGGCCACGATGAACGTGAGGTCACTGGCCTAGGATAGAGGATAGGTCATCAGTAGTAAAATCCAAAAAGTGCAGCCCATCTGTCACCCAACCCCTGATCTACCTCTATACTAAGCACCTTCACACCAGAACCTGCCCCGAAAACCTAACACCCCACTCCGTTACCACGGCAGCCACTCACCTCAAATAACCATGCACCCCAGAAGCCGCCCACCTCGATAGCTGGCACACTACCCCACCCCCAGCGCAGACACCTCTACTGGCCCCCCCTTACTATACACACCGCACTTCCTGGTGGGGGCCTCCCCGCTGCCGTCAGGCCTAGCTCCGGCCCAACCAGCTCAAGCCGGTGCTCTACCCCTCCAGACACCGGACGCCCCACACTATCTGCCGGAGAAGCTCACCCGCCGGTCTGAGCGCTCATCGCTGACATGGCGACCGTACAACTCTCCGCCTTCTGGTCGTTCTCCAGGCTACGTCACGACGCACGGACGTCAATACCACACCTACACGTAACGCCAATCGAGTTCCCAGGACGGCCTAATTACGTCACATGGGTGTGTCCATTCGGTCACGTGCTTATACTGCTCCTGTAGTCCCGCCTTGACGTACTGCTCCGATTGTCTAAACCGGAGGGGAAATAGGCTTCCATTGCAACCAATCAGAAATCAGCTGTTATGTTCTAACCTGCGCTGGAGAAATGTAAAATGGATTCTGATTGGCTGCTTGATTCTTTTTTTTTAATAATTTTGTTTTCTGCAGAGACCAACATCTGCCACTACACATGGCCACCACTCTTTGACAGTGGCCATTCCTTTACTCCCTGCAGAGAGGTTGTTATTTGAGGCCTGGGATTGTCGCTGTCAACCGCCATGTGTGGCCCCATAGAAATGAATTGGTCAGTAAAAAAAACGGATAGCACATTGACCAAAAATACAATTGCGTCATTACATAGAGCAGTGATTTTCAACCAGTGTGCCTCCAGCTGTTGCAAAACTACAACTCCCATCATGCCCAGGCAGCCTACAGCTATCAGCCTACAGAAGGGCATGGTGGGAGTTGTAGTTTTGCAACAGCTGGAGGCACACTGGTTGAAAATCACTGACATAGAGGGTGCAGTGTGAAAATGGGGGCGTAGGCTCACAGAAGGAGTGTGTTACGCAGAAAAATCACGCCACACCATTGCTTTTCCCACAACGCACCCAATAATAGCACCTCTACAATGTATAGTAATAAGCCACGCCTCTCAAAAAGGACACTCCCATTTTCCTGCCACATGAGTATCCTCCTGTGAAGGGCTCTCCCAGGCAGACATCTCTGAGGAGGACCAGTGATCCAACAGTATGGTCCCTAATGACTTAAAGGGGTTTTCCAGGAGTTAAAGGGCTTGTCCATATTCCTTTGGAGAGTGATCTGTAATATAGAATAGATGATCACTTACCTGACACATCTCGCTCCGTTTTCCTGTGTGCAGCAATGACCTAACATTGACAACATGTCACCAGCCACCGAGACCAGTGATTGGCTGTGGTGTTCACGTGTTGTTGATGTGATGTCACTGCTACACCCAGGAAAGTGGAGCAGCCTCCAGAATCGCCATTACCAGGGCTGACAGTTACGTATCGCCATCCTGGGGCCCCTGAACTGTCCATTCTCAGCTCAATCTCATGGCTTTTGTGGTACCTGTAATACCAGAGGCAGCCACTATGCCAGGAATGGCGCTGTGATTGTATAATATGAAGTGGCCGCAGTTCTCATCCTCTTCCAACAGAAGAGTGGGACCCCCACCAATAAAACAATGATTTATCCTATATAGAATTGTAGTGCCCAAGTGTGACCAACGCTCCATTCAAATGGGGGCCATGAAACCGCCCCTGATTGTTGGGGGTCCCAGTGATCGTTCATCACGTATGGGGTCAACTCCTTTAAGGGATTGTCCAGGATTGACTTCAATTGGATCTGTGAAGGGAAGCACACTTATTTAGTACCTGCTCCCTGACGCCCACTTCTGACACCCTGTGTGTATCGCTGTCTTCAGTCCTTCATGTAAACTTCCTGCGTGGACAGGGTCACGTCACTGTCACAAGTCACTGTGGTCACCTCTGCCACTAGTCTTTGGCTGCAGTAGGGCACGTGACCCCGTCCATGCAGGACTGAAGACTACTGTGGACCCAGGGTGTCAGAAGTGAGCACTGGGGAATAGGTAAGTGCAGCAGGTCGGATATAAAATACATTCTTTCTGAACAACCTGCAGTGACCTCCATCTGCCTGAAGGTGGTGCTGGTGTTCAGTAGTGGATGTAAATCATGTCCGTTTAGTTGTGTCTATGGATAAATGGGCATACCTTCTTATAGTAGCCCACCCCTCTGTTATCTCTTCTGTGGTCATTTCCTATAAGTTAAGGTACGGTCTAGGATGGGGGGGGGGGTGTAGGCCGTTAGAGTTTTCAATGGCACCTAAGATCTCCATCGTCCTAGGACAGATTGTGAATTATCTGGATTCTGAGGCACGAGGCACACCCCACCTCACACTGGAGATCCGGGAGGACATGGCAGCCTACTTTCCTTTTGTAGGCCCCTGAATTCACCGCCCGGCGGTCTCCTCGGAGCTGGAAGAAGAGCCATAGAAATGTATGAATGGACTCTGTTTTCCCACACTGACTCACAAAAGCCGCCGGCCCCCAAAGTGAAAGAAGGATAAGGGGGGCTCCCCATCAATTTCCAAGGGGCCTGGATGTGTTTCCTGGGCACCGGATATCACTGATGCCAATGAGCAGGCACACGGGGGGGCGTCTGCCTCAAGACCAACATCAGTTCCAAATTTTATAGAGATGTTTTCTCAGTTTAATCTGTTCCCGGGAAAGCTGGGTGACAACAAGATGGCCGCCACGGAAATAGAAGTAATGGTAGCCAAGGGTCTGGGGGAGCACCTGTGTGTGCTCCCTGTATGCAGCCGCCATGTCTGCTATTATTATATACATTGTATGAGGTAACATACCTTTACTTCAGCATCTATGTGCTACATGACACGACTAAGCTATAGTGGAGGGGGTGTGTCCTCGGAGCTGCAGGTCAGGAGATAATGGGAAGTTTGAGTATTCAAGACAAGTGCACTGAAGCTCTGCCATGCGTGTCAGCGGAGACATAACGAGAACGGACAGCAGTACAAGGCGGTCTCCAACTCAACTACAACTCCCACCATTTCCTGGCCAGGATGGAGAGGCCTAGTGTGGGATGAGCCCATAGCAACCAATCACAGCAAGTCTTTTATTTTTCAAGACCACTGTAGGAAATGAAAGCTGTGCTGTGATTGGTTGCTATGGGCAACAACAATGTTCATTTTATAACTCCCCGTATATGTAGCATCATGTATGTGGGGGCCCCTGTATGGCTGCCTCTGTAGCCTGTGTTTCCGATCTGCTTGCCGAACCAAGGAGACCAATGGCATGTTGTAACTTACCGGGGCAAAGACAATGAGGTGGCACCTGGGGCAGGGACAATGAGGAGGCACCTGGGTCAGAGACAATGAGGAGGCACCTGGGGCAGGGACAATGAGGAGGCACCTGGGGGCAGAGACAATGAGGAGGCACCTGGGTCAGAGACAATGAGGAGGCACCTGGGCAGAGACAATGAGGAGGCACCTGGGCAGAGACAATGAGGAGGCACCTGGGTCAGAGACAATGAGGAGGCACCTGGGGCAGAGACAATGAGAAGGCACCTGGGGCAGAGACAATGAGGAGGCACCTGGGGTAGAGACAATGAGAGGGCACCTGGGGCAGAGACAATGAGAAGGCACCTGGGGCAGAGACAATTAGGGGGCACCTGGGGCAGACAGTGAGGGGACACCTGGGGCAGAGACAATGAGGAGGCACCTGGGGCAGAGACAATGAGGGGCACCTGGGGCAGAGACAGTGAGGGGGCACAGACAGTGAGGAGGCACCTGGGGCAGGGACAATGAGGTGGCACCTGGGGCAGAGACAATGAGGAGGCACCTGGGTCAGAGACAATGAGGAGGCACCTGGGGCAGGGACAATGAGGAGGCACCTGGGGCAGAGACAATGAGGAGGCACCTGGGTCAGAGACAATGAGGAGGCACCTGGGGCAGAGACAATGAGGAGGCACCTGGGGCAGAGACAATGAGGAGGCACCTGGGTCAGAGACAATGAGGAGGCACCTGGGGCAGAGACAATGAGAAGGCACCTGGGGCAGAGACAATGAGGAGGCACCTGGGGTAGAGACAATGAGAGGGCACCTGGGGCAGAGACAATGAGAAGGCACCTGGGGCAGAGACAATTAGGGGGCACCTGGGGCAGACAGTGAGGGGACACCTGGGGCAGAGACAATGAGGAGGCACCTGGGGCAGAGACAATGAGGGGGGCACCTGGGCAGAGACAGTGAGGGGGCACAGACAGTGAGGAGGCACCTGGGGCAGAGACAATGAGGGGGGCACCTGGGTGCAGAGACAATGAGGGGGCACCTGGGGCAGACACCAATGAGGGGGCACCTGGGGCAGACACAATGAGGGGGCACCTGGGGCAGACACAATGAGGGGGGCACCTGGGGTAGAGACAGTGAGGGGACACCTTGGGCAGAGACAATGAGGGGGACCTGGGGCAGAGACAATAACGGGGCACCTGGTGCAGAGACAATGAGGAGGGATCTGGGGCAGAGACAATGAGGGGGCACCTGGTGCAGAGACAATGAGGGGGGGACCTGGGGCAGAGACAATGAGGGGGCACCTGGGGCAGAGACAATGAGGGGGCACCTGGTGCAGAGACAATGAGGGGGCACCCGGGGCAGAGACAATGAGGGGGCACCTGGGGCAGAGACAATTAGGGGGCACCTGGTGCAGAGACAATGAGGGGGCACCTGGTGAAGAGACAGTATGGAGGCACCTGGGGCAGAGACAATGAGGGGGACCTGGGGCAGAGACAATGAGGGGGCACCTGGGGCAGAGACAATGAGGGGGCACCTGGGGGCAGAGACAATGAGGGGGCACCTGGGGCAGAGACAGTGAGGGGGCACCTGGGGCAGAGACAGTGAGGGGGCACCTGGAGCAGAGACAATGAGGGGGGACCTGGGGCAGAGACAATGAGGGGGCACCTGGGGCAGAGACAATGAGGGTGCACCTGGGGCAGAGACAGTGAGGGGGCACCTGGAGCAGAGACAATAACGGGGCACCTGGTGCAGAGACAATGAGGGGGGATCTGGGGCAGAGACAATGAGGGGGGACCTGGGGCAGAGACAATGAGGGTGCACCTGGGGCAGAGACAGTGAGGGGGCACCTGGAGCAGAGACAATAACGGGGCACCTGGTGCAGAGACAATGAGGGGGGATCTGGGGCAGAGACAATGAGGGGGACCTGGTGCAGAGACAATGAGGGAGGACCTGGGGCAGAGACAATGAGGGGGCACCTGGTGCAGAGACAATGAGGGGGCACCTGGTGCAGAGACAATGAGGGGGGACCTGGGCAGAGACAATGAGGGGGCACCTGGGCAGAGACAATTAGGGGGCACCTGGGGCAGAGACAGTGAGGGGGCACCTGGTGAACAGACAGTATGGAGGCACCTGGAGCAGAGACAATGAGGGGGGACCTGGGCAGCGACAATGAGGGGGCACCTGGGGCAGAGACAGTATGGAGGCACCTGGGGCAGAGAAAGTGAGGAGACACCTGGGGCAGAGACAATGAGGGGGCACCTGGTGAAGAGACAGTATGGAGGCACCAGAGGCAGAGAAAGTGAGGAGACACCAGGGGCAGAGACAATGAAGGGGCACCAGGGGCAGAGACAATGAGAGGGCACATGGGATACAGACAATGAGGGGGCACCTGGTGCAGAGACAATGAGGGGGGATCTGGGGCAGAGACAATGAGGGGGCACCTGGGGCAGAGACAATGAGGGGGCACCTGGGGCAGAGACAATTAGGGGGCACCTGGGGCAAAGACAATGAGGGGCCACCTGGTGCAGAGACAATGAGGGGGGATCTGGGGCAGAGACAATGAGGGGGCACCTGGGGCAGAGACAATTAGGGGGCACCTGGGGCAGAGACAATGAGGGGGTACCTGAGGCAGAGACAATGAGGGAGACTTATAGTGCTCCAGTAGTTACAATGCCTCCTATAGTGCCCCCAGTAGATATAATCTTCATGTAGTGCCCCCAGTAGTTATAATGCCTCCTATAGTGCCCCCAGTAGTTATAATGCCTTCTATAGTGCCACAGTAGTTATAATACCTCCTATAATGTTCCCAGTAGTTATAATCTCCCTATAGTGCCCCTAGTAGTTATAATGCTTCCTATAGTGCCCCAGTAGCTATAATGCCTTATATAGTGCACCCAGTAGCTATAATTCCTCCTATAGTGCCCCAGTAGTTATAATGCCTTCTATAGTGCTTCTAGTAGTTATAATGCCTCCGATAGTGCCCCCAGTAGTTATAATGCCTTCTATAGTGCTTCTAGTAGTTATAATGCCTCCGATAGTGCCCCCAGTAAATATAATGCCTTCTATAGTGCCCCAGTAGTTATAATGCCTTCTATAGTGCCCCCAGTAGTTATAATGCCTCCTATACTGCTTCCAGTAGTTACAATGCATCCTTGCATCCTTTACTGCTTCCAGTAGCCATAATGCTTCCTATAGTGGCCCCCGTAGTTGCAATGTCTCCTGTAGTGCCCACAGTAGTTATAATGCCTCTTATACTGCTCCCAGTAGTTACAATGCCTCCTATACTGCTTCCAGTAGCCATAATGCTTCCTATAGTGCTTCCAGTAGTTACAATGCCTCTTATACTGCTTCCAGTATTTACAATGCCTCCTATAGTGCTTCCAGTAGTTACAATGCCTCTTATACTGCTTCCAGTAGTTACAATGCCTCCTATACTGCTTCCAGTAGTTATAATGCCTCCTATAGTGCTCCCAGTAGTTATAATGCCTCCTATAGTGCTCCCAGTAGTTATAATGCCTCCTATACTGCTTCCAGTAGTTACAATGCCTCCTATACTGCTTCCAGTAGTTACAATGCCTCCTATACTGCTTCCAGTAGTTTACAATGCCTCCTATACTGCTTTCCAGTAGTTACAATGCCTCTTATACTGCTTCCAGTAGTTACCATGCCTCCTATACTGCTTCCAGTAGTTACAATGCCTCCTATACTGCTTCAGTAGTTACAATGCCTCCTATACTGCTTCCAGTAGTTACCATGCCTCCTATACTGCTTCAGTGTTACAATGCCTCCTATACTGCTTCCAGTAGTTACCATGCCTCCTATACTGCTTCCAGTAGTTACAATGCCTCCTATACTGCTTCCAGTAGTTATAATGCCTCCTATACTGCTTCCAGTAGTTACAATGCCTCCTATACTGCTTCCAGTTGTTACAATGCCTCCTATACTGCTTCCAGTAGTTACCATGCCTCCTATACTGCTTCCAGTAGTTACCATGCCTCCTATACTGCTTCCAGTAGTTACAATGCCTCCTATAGTGCTCCCAGTAGTTACAATGCCTCCTATACTGCTTCCAGTAGTTACAATGCCTCCTATACTGCTCCCAGTAGTTATAATGCCTCCTATACTGCTTCCAGTTGTTACAATGCCTCCTATACTGCTTCCAGTAGTTACAATGCCTCCTATACTGCTTCCAGTAGTTACCATGCCTCCTATACTGCTTCCAGTAGTTACAATGCCTCCTATACTGCTTCCAGTAGTTACAATGCCTCCTATACTGCTTCCAGTAGTTACAATGCCTCCTATACTGCTTCCAGTAGTTACAATGCCTCCTATACTGCTCCCAGTAGTTATAATGCCTCCTATACTGCTTCCAGTTGTTACAATGCCTCCTATACTGCTTCCAGTAGTTACAATGCCTCCTATACTGCTTCCAGTAGTTACAATGCCTCCTATACTGCTTCCAGTAGTTACAATACCTCCTATACTGCTTCCAGTAGTTATAATGCCTCCAATAGTGCTCCAGTAGTTATAATACCTCCTATACTGCCCCCAGTAGTTACAATGCTGTCTATCATGCTCCCAGTAGTTATAATGCCTCCTATACTGCTCCCAGTAGTTATAATACCTCCTATACTGCCCCCAGTAGTTATAATGCTTCATAACGGGGGTCTTGGGGTAAGCAGATGGATTTCTACAAGTTTCATCCAGAAGAATGAGACAGTGACAGAAGTGTCTGTTGTGTGAGCCCACCCATAGTGGATTTCTGTGATGATTCAGGCCGAACTGGATGGACAGATGTCTTTTTTCGGCCTTACAAACTATGTTACTATGATGATGGCATCGTACACTGTGGCAGAGCTGCGTGGCGGGTGCTGTACGCTCTGGCGGTTCTATTCTTTTTTCTAAGTGAGGCGGGCAGCCTCTGATATTTTAGTCATGGCTCCTAATCTGACCGTCCGCCCAAGGCTTGATGGCCCTGAGAAGACCTTGTGTGCCGGGGAAGGATGCACAGATTGGTGATGGGGGAGGAACCTGTCTGGTTTCCATGGAGACTGTGCCCGCATAGGTCTACAGACAAGAAAACCATACAGGGCAATGGGCGAGAGGAATGGGTCGTCTTGTAACGAGACAGGACATTAACCCCTGAGACTTGAGCTCCGATAACCTGCACTCCTGGAGTGATACGCTCATGTTAACCCCTCGTTGTAGGTACACTTAGCCATAGGATAGGGGGTTGGATCCAGCTTAGTCGGGGTCTCAGGACAGTGACTATAGTATATATTGCCTACCATAGAAGCTATGGCCCCACATTGGTCTTTGATCCCAGCGTGTCACAGCGTCAGTAAGCTGTATTGAAGCCCGGGTGAAGTCCGATGGCTGATAAACCTCTCTGGACCCCTGTGACGCTCCCACTGCAGGGACATTTGTGATCCTAAAATCCAACATCTGGTTTTCATATGGACACAGCAGGACTGAGGAGCCATCATTTACCTTGGCCCAGAGAGGCTGAGGACAGCAGGACCGTCACCGGACACATGGCAGCAGCCGCTGGCACCGGGACAAAGTGTATTCAGAATACACAGCGGGCGTCCCCGGAACAGGACAGAGCGTCCCCGAGAGGAGGCCTGCTCAGTGTCAGCGCCTGCCGAAATATACAGGCACCA
This sequence comes from Rhinella marina, assembly GCA_900303285.1. Lineage (NCBI taxonomy): Eukaryota > Metazoa > Chordata > Amphibia > Anura > Bufonidae > Rhinella > Rhinella marina. The sequence goes on from ONZH01003152.1 coordinate 13,951, forward strand.
GATACCTCCAGAGTCTGCCCCGATCTATCTAATCCTATCCTGTGTGATACTGTCTGCTGAGCTATGTATCTAATCCTATCCTGTGTGATACTGTCTGCTGAGCTGTGTATCTAATCCTATCCTGTGTGATACTGTCTGCTGAGCTGTGTATCTAATCCTTTCATGTGTGATACTGTCTGCTGAGCTGTGTATCTAGTCCTATCCTGTGTGATACTGTCTGCTGAGCTGTGTATCTAATCCTATCCTGTGTGATACTGTCTGCTGAGCTGTGTATCTAGTCCTATCCTGTGTGATACTGTCTGCTGAGCTGTGTATCTAGTCCTATCCTGTGTGATACTGTCTGCTGAGCTGTGTATCTAATCCTATCCTGTGTGATACTGTCTGCTGAGCTGTGTATCTAATCCTATCCTGTGTGATACTGTCTGCTGAGCTGTGTATCTAATCCTATCCTGTGTGATACTGTCTGCTGAGCTGTGTATCTAATCCTTTCATGTGTGATACTGTCTGCTGAGCTGTGTATCTAGTCCTATCCTGTGTGATACTGTCTGCTGAGCTGTGTATCTAATCCTATCCTGTGTGATACTGTCTGCTGAGCTGTGTATCTAGTCCTATCCTGTGTGATACTGCCTGCTGAGCTGTGTATCTAATCCTATCCTGTGTGATACTGCCTGCTGAGCTGTGTATCTAATCCTATCCTGTGTGATACTGCCTGCTGAGCTGTGTATCTAATCCTATTCTGTGTGATACTGCCTGCTGAGCTGTGTATCTAATCCTATCCTGTGTGATACTGCCTGCTGAGCTGTGTATCTAATCCTATTCTGTGTGATACTGTCTGCTGAGTTGTGTATCTAATACCATCATATGTGATACAGTCTGCTGAGCTATGTATCTAATCCTATCCTGTGTGATACTGTCTGCTGAGCTGTGTATCTAATCCTATCCTGTGTGATACTGTCTGCTGAGCTGTGTATCTAATCCTATCCTGTGTGATACTGTCTTCTGAGCCGTGTATCTCAGCCTATCCTGTGTGATACTGTCTGCTGAGCTGTGTATCTAATCCTATCATATGTGATACTGCCTGCTGAGCTGTGTATCTAATCCTATCCTGTGTAACAATGTCTGCTGAGCTGTGTATCTCAGCCTATCCTGTGTGATACTGTCTGCTGAGCTGTGTATCTAATCCTATCCTGTGTGATACTGTCTGCTGAGCTGTGTATCTAATCCTATCATGTTTGATACTGTTTGCTGAGCTGTGTATCTAATCCTACCCTGCGTGATACTGTCTGATGAGCTGTGTATCTAATCCTATCATCTGTCATTATAATGTGTTATCCTCCGCAGCAGATATTCTGGTAAGTGCAGTGCGGACGGTGAGGATGGTGAGGGCAGTGGAGTGGGTAAGCGCGGTGGGGGCGGTGAGAGCAGTGGGGTGGGTAAGCGCGGTGGGGGCGGTGAGGACGGTGAGAGCAGTGGGGTGGGTAAGCGCGGTAAGCGCGGTGAGGACGGTGAGGGCAGTGGGGTGGGTAAGCGCGGTGAGGACGGTGAGGACGGTGAGAGCAGTGGGGTGGGTAAGCGCGGTGGGGGCGGTGAGGACGGTGAGAGCAGTGGGGTGGGTAAGCGCGGTAAGCGCGGTGAGGACGGTGAGAGCAGCGGGGTGGGTAAGCGTGGTGGGGGCGGTGAGGACGGTGAGGGCAGTGGGGTGGGTAAGCGCGGTGAGGACGGTGAGCGCTCGTACAGCAGTGCTCTGAGCTGGCCGCAGGTTCGTGCCCTATATTTCCAATGTCTTAAGAGGACACTTAAAGGGCACCTGTCATCTTGGAAATCCTGTTCTATCTATGTCACTGTAGAGGAGGAGCTGAGCAGACTGATGTTTAGGTTTGTGGGAAATGGTTCAGTAAAACTTGTCATTTATCCACTCAGATCCCACCTCCTTCTATACTTAGGAGTCCAGGGGGCGGTCCTAATGAAAAAGCACTCCAGAATGAGCTACTTAAATTCTTTATTGTCAGTAATGTTATTCAGTTCTATGTAATGTTCTGATACATTGTACCTGTATAGTTGTGTATGGATAAGTCTGGGTTAACACTCCTGACTCTGCCCTTGTAGGAGGCTAGGAGATGGACCTAGGTCTGCCCCTAGCGAAGTCTAGTGTTAGCTGAGGGAGAGTAGCTGCTACACATGCCCACTCCTTGGAGAACCTAGGCCTAAGTCCCAGAGGATCATTATATCCAGGGCCGGCCTTAGGGGTGTGCGACCTGTGCGGTTGCACAGGGCGCTTCACTCCCGGCCAGTTAAGGGGGCGCCCTGCCAGAGCGCCCCCTTAATGGCCCGGCCGTGCCCTGCAAGTGCGGCGGTGGGGCAGAGGGAGATGAGCGCTTCCATTGTGGAAGCGCTCATCTCCATAGTCTGCCTTTGGAGATGCGGGGCAGGGGAGGGAGAGGCGTCTCCCCTGCCCGTTCCTCTGATAGGCTGCAGGCCCTAGGCCTGCAGCCTATCAGAGGCCAGCTCAGGCGACGCGATGACGTCATCGCGCCGCCCCGAGCCGTACAGCGCTGGACACAGGCCGGAAGAGGCCTGCATCGCATCGCTGCTGGAGGTAAGTAAGTGTTTATTTTTTTTATGGGGGCATTATTATTGGCACATGGGGGGCACTGGGGGCATTTTTACTGGCACAAGGGGGCACTGGGGGCATTTTTACTGGCACAAGGGGGCACTGGGGGCATTTTTACTGGCACATGGGGGTACTGGGGGCATTTTTACTGCACAAGGGGGCACTGGGGGCATTTTTACTGGCACATGGGGGTATTGTGGGCATTGTTACTGGCACATGGGGGCATTTTACTGGCACTGGGGGCATTTTTTACTGGAACAAGGGGGCACTGGGGGCATTTTTATTGGCACATGGGGGCATTTTACTGGCACATGGGGGCACTGGGGGGCATTTTTACTGGCACTGGGGGCATTTTTTACTGGCACAAGGGGGCACTGGGGGCATTTTTTACTGGCACAAGGGGGCACTGGGGGCATTTTTACTGGCACAAGGGGCACTGGGGGCATTTTACTGGCACAAGGGGCACTGGGGGCATTTTACTGGCACAAGGGGGCACTGGGGGCATTTTACTGGCACAAGGGGCACTGGGGGCATTTTACTGGCACATGGGGGGCACTGGGGGCATTTTACTGGCACTGGGGTATTTTACTGGCACATGGGGGCACTGGGGGCATTTTTATTGGCACATGGGAGCATTTTACTGGCACATGGGGGCACTGGGGGCATTTTTACTGGCACTGGGGGCATTTTTACTGGCACATGGGGGCACTGGGGCATTTCTTACTGGCACATGGGGGCATTTTACTGGCACTGGGGGCACTGGGGGCATTTTTATTGGCACATGGGAGCATTTTACTGGCACTGGGGCATTTTTATTGGCAAATGGGGCACATGGGGGCATTTTACTGGCACATGGGGGGCACTGGGGGCATTTTACTGGCCACTGGGGTATTTTACTGGCACATGGGGGCACTGGGGGCATTTTTATTGGCACATGGGAGCATTTTACTGGCACATGGGGGCACTGGGGGCATTTTTACTGGCACTGGGGGCATTTTTTACTGGCACATGGGGGCACTGGGGCATTTCTTACTGGCACATGGGGGCATTTTTACTGGCACTGGGGGCACTGGGGGCATTTTTATTGGCACATGGGAGCATTTTACTGGCACTGGGGGCATTTTTATTGGCAAATGGGGCACATGGGGGCATTTTACTGGCACATGGGGGCACTGGGGGCATTTTACTGGCACTGAGGGCATTTTTACTGGCACAAGGGGCACTGGGGGCATTTTTACTGGCACATAGTGGCATTTTTACTGGCACATGGGGGTATTGTGGGCATTTTTACTGGCACATGGGGGCACTGGGGGCATTTTTACTGGCACTGGGGGCATTTTACTGGCACTGGGGGCATTTTTATTGGCACATGGAGCATTTTACTGGCACATGGGGGCACTGGGGCATTTCTTACTGGCACATGGGGGCACTGAGGCATTTCTTACTGGCACATAATTTGGGGGGCATCTATGGGGGTGGGACACTTTTTACTGGCACATGATTTTGGGGGGGAATCAATGGGGGGCACTTCTTACTGGCACATTGGAAGCATTATTACTTCTGGGGCACAGTGGGGACATTAGTACTGTTGGGGGCACTATTACTAACAAGTGCACTCTGGCAGAGAATTATTAGTTGGGACTTTGGGGGGCACTATTACTGTGGGGGCACCCTGGCACAGTATCAGCGCAGTTATTTCTGGGGGGCGTTATGTTTACTATATTACTGGGCGCACTATTACGGAACACTATTTGCTGGGCGCAGTTATTTTTTAGGACACTGTGTAAACTAAGATTTTTTTTCTGTCTAACTGCAGAGATGAGAAATGGCTGAAAAATGGCGTCTGGTCTGAAAGGAGAAGATGAGGAAAGAGAAGATCTACATCTGAGGAGACGTCACTGGATGTAAGAGGTATGTGCGCTATATTAGGTTACATTTCAATATAGAAAGCTATAAATACAGTGCAGAGATATATAGTGTGATATAGGACAGTATAGAGAGCTATAAATACATACATATATATATATATACTGTCCTACTCTACCTACCTATATCACTCTATATATCTCTACACTCTATTTATAGCTCTATACTGTATGACGTTAGTACTGTCACTCGGGGGGGGGGGGGGGGGGCGCCGAGAGATAGTTTCGCACAGGGCGCCATCTACCCTAAGGCCGGCCCTGATTATATCTGAGATGTTTCCATCAAGAAATCCATCTCTACAGGACTGCCAAGAGAGAAGGAGCGGTCCAGAACCTCCACGTCCGAGCTTGGAGTCAGTCAGACTTTACTGCAGTGAGAGGGCCACTGCTGATACACCCTTCACACATGGTCCTGGACAGCCGTATCTTAACCCTTTACCCCTCAGCTGGGGATTACCGATACATTCTACAAGAACCTTATAGTCAGCATTAGATTATACAGAGTGAGACTACAGGAGGATAGAGAGAAGGAGTACTACAACCCCCATCCTTGCTTATATCCATACAAGCTATCTGAAAAGATTTGCACTGTGAATTGTTTGGAGGTGTGTTTAGTTTGCATTGAATGTACTACAACTCCCATTCTGCACTCAGTAAAGAGAGACTTGACTATAACTGGCCTGGTCACTGACTCCAGCACCATTCGCCGACCACAGCACCTACATCTCCTGCCGTACACCCATACAACACTCATAACACCAAGGGCACCCCAACTACCATCAGCAGGAGCCCCAACATCAGGGCGTACCTGAGGGAAGTGTGACTGCCCAGCCCTAGGGATCATCGGTGTGAGGACTACCACTCCCATCCTCTGTGCCGCTTCTCCTGGGCTTGCGGTAGATAGATAGATATAAGATAGATAGATAGATAGATAGATAGATAGATATGAGATAGATAGATGATAGATAGATAGATAGATAGATAGATAGATAGATAGATAGATAGATAGATGATAGATATGAGATAGATATGAGATAGATAGATAGACATATTATCCGGACTGAGCAGATGGATGATGGGAGTATTACACATGACACTGCTCACACTTCTACAAGGGATCTTCTTGTTGTCCATGTAAGGACCAGCAGTGGATTCCTGGAACAAGAGCGCCATTTATCAGATCTCATCCAGTGCAGAATTCTCTAGAAGTTACACCCCATGTGGGCAGAGCGCTATCAGGCCACACATCATGTACATGTCATGGGTATACTGCTGAACACTGCGGGAGAGACCCACCGTTATCTCCTACCATGAGGGGTCCTCACCCATCCCCACCATGAATGTGTCATCAGTGAGTACTCCACCAATCAGGATGGTGACTGGGGGTCCAAAGGCCAAACCTCCACTGATGAAGCCCCCGACACCTCATCCTCTCAATATTCTGACCTGTGACCCATAATGGTGATACTGTACATCATTTACTTCTTCTTCATCCAGACATTTATCATGTACGGGTATGAAATATTAGGGTGATGTGTGGTAGGTCCTGGTGTTTTGGTGCTGTCCCCGCTCTGAGGACACCGGCCACTATAACCGGGGATGTCTATAGAACATGGAATTGTGGGAGAACATAGAACGAGCATAGTTTAACATATATGTATCTATAGGGTGATGTGTGGTAGGTCCTGGTGTTTTGGTGCTGTCCCCGCTCTGAGGACACGGCCCCCGTATCAGGCTGCACATCCGGTCACGCTGTAATCCCTTCTTTCTGTGTTTTCCACACCTGACTGGACTTCTATGTGGGCATCTGGGGCCTCACGCCTCATTAGCGGCCGGGATGCCAGATTACATAACGTAGGTTTCACAGATGCTGCCGCCGTTCACAGGACGACCGCACTAATCTGCTGCTGTGCAATCACTGCGTTCATGTAAAGGGCCACATATCTGCACGGGGCCCCGACCTGAAAGCATCATCAATGTAGAATGAGAATTTCTGTAATTGCCTGGAGTACGCTGCGTTTCCTTTACTCACCGTTTTCAAGTTCTCTGCTTGCTGTCAGGAAATGGGCGCCTTCTTGTTCACATCTCTCTCCTATCCTGATAGTTTGTTACACTGTGTCAGTGCAGGCACAAGATATCAGCCTGGAGTCACAGAGGAATGTCTAGACTGGATAAACTGTAACAAACGCTCAGCTGTGTGAAATATTCAGTCTGTGCACCTGCAATCTAGAAGGTTCCCATTCACTGACAGCAAGCAGAGATCATGGGAAGGGAGAAGAACTGTGAGAATGATGGAGACCTGCAGATTAAGGGGAAGGTTTACAGCGCCTACAGGAGGCCATGGGCAGTAATGTCAGCTCTTAGTTTCCCCAGAGATGCTTTGTGGCAGTAAGGACGCTGGTGTCAGTAAGCTGCTGTGAAGGCAGTGGAAAATTGTCGTGGTGCGTTAGAAATCTACCAGTGATATGGGGGCTTATGATGTCACTGTTATGGGGACAATAACTAGCACCCAAACTGCAGTATTTTGGATAATCCCGAAACAAATCCTCTGTGAGATGATCCCTTGTAGCCTTCACTAATAGTCATTTCTTCACGACTTGAACTTATTTACCGCTCTTCTGGCTCAGCATTCCTCAGTCCATCAACTGGTTGCTACCTGTGGAGACGTTCAGCTGTGTCAACGGAACGCTCCAACTGACCTCCCCACCTGCGGCACATCAAGAGAACACCACGTCCACCAAGGCCAGAGGTTCCCCGAAATGCCACTGCAGGGAACTCTACTCAACCTCCAATTAAAACTTACAAGGAACAAAAAGCCAAAAAAGACACAACGTGAAATCAAACAACGCAGCAAATTAGACGGGAAAAGCACAAATTCATTAAAAACAGATTTCACCGCTTTACATAACGAAATGAAAGAGTTGTCCACCAAAAACATCCCAGGTAAATGGAAGTGCTGAAGAAAGTCCTAAGAAAGATGATGAACATCTAGTATAGCCACCACAGGGAGGCTGAGGGCTCTACTATTTTGGCCCTTGTCAGATCAGCAGGGACCTGTGGACATACATTATATATATATATACAGTGGGGGAAAAAGTATTTAGTCAGCCACCAATTGTACAAGTTCTCCCACTTATAAAGATGAGGTTGGCCTGTAATTGACATCATAGGTAGACCTCAACTATGAGAGACAAAATGAGAAAACAAATCCAGAAAATCACATTGTCTGATTTTTAAAGAATTTATTTGCAGATTATGGTGGAAAATAAGTATTTGGTCACCTACAAACAAGCAAGATTTCTGGCTCTCACAGACCTGTAACTTCTTCTTTAAGAGACTCCTCTGTCCTCCACTCATTACCTGTAGTAATGGCTCCTGTTTGTTATCAGTATAAAAGACACCTGTCCACAACCTCAGTCAACCTCCAAACTCCACTATGGTGAAGACCAAAGAGCTGTCGAAGGACACCAGAAACAAAATTGTAGACCTGCACCAGGCTGGGAAGACTGAATCTGCAATAGGCAAGCAGCTTGGTGTGAAGAAATCAACTGTGGGAGCAATAATTAGAAAATGGAAGACATACAAGACCACTGATAATCTCCCTCCATCAGGGGCTCCACACAAGATCTCACCCCGTGGGGTTAAAATGATCACAAGAACTGTGAGCAAAAATCCCAGAACCACATGGGGGACCTAGTGAATGACCTGCAGAAAGCTGGGACCAACGTAACAAAGGCTACCGTCAGTAACACACTACACCGCCAGGGACTCAGATACTGCAGTGTCAGACGTGTCCCCCTGCTTATGCCAGTACATATCCGGGCCCGTCTGAAGTTTGCTAGAGAGCATTTGGATGTTCCAGAAGAGTATTGGGAGAATGTCATATGGTCAGATGAAACCAAAGTAGAACCGTTTGGTAGAAACACAACTCGTCGTGTTTGGAGGAGAGTGAATGCTGAGTTGCATCCAAAGAAAACCATACCTACTGTGAAGCATGGGGGTGGCAACATCATGCTTTGGGGCTGTTTCTCTGCAAAGGGACCAGGACGACTGATCCGTGTACATGAAAGAATGAATGGGGCCATGTATCGTGAGATTTTGAGTGCAAACCTCCTTCCATCAGCAAGGGCATTGAAGATGAAACGTGGCTGGGTCTTTCAGCATGACAATGATCCCAAGCACACCGCCAGGGCAACGAAGGAGTGGCTTCGTAAGAAGCATTTCAAGGTCCTGGATTGGCCTAGCCAGTCTCCAGATCTCAACCCCATAGAATACCTTTGGAGGGAGTTGAAAGTCTGTGTTGCCCAGCGACAGCCCCAAAACATCAGTGCTCTAGAGGAGATCTGCATGGAGGAATGGGCGTACATACCACAACAGTGTGTGCCAACCTTGTGAAGACCTACAGAAACCGGTTGACCTCTGTCATTGCCAACAAAGGATATATAACAAAGTATTGAGAGGAACTTTTGTTATTGACCAAATACTTATTTTCCACCATAATTTGGAAATAAATTCTTTAACAATCAGACAATGTGATTTTCTGGATTTGTTTTCTCATTTTGTCTCTCATAGTTGAGGTCTACCTATGATGTCAATTACAGGCCGACCTCATCTTTGTAAGTGGGAGAACTTGTACAATTGGTAGATGACTAAATACTTTTTTTCCCACTGTATATATATATATATATATATATATATATATATATATATATATGTATATATGTTCATAGAGCATTTAGAAACCCTCATAGACAAGCCACAAGTGATGGAAACTTCATGGAGAAACAATCCAGCATAGGCCGGAGTCTGGAGGAAACAGCAGGTGGCAGATACAATTCCATTCAGCCCCCGTCACCTTGTATCTACTGGAAGAAGAGCCTAGAGCAGATGTGACAGGTTCTAATGAGATATAGGGGGCCGCAATGGGGTCTGGAACACGCCACCTGAGCCCAGGATAAAATTCAACCAAAATTACTAAGAAAATAGAAGTTAATTGCTGTCAGAAAACTGGAGGCTTGGCAGAAGTTTCTTGGAAATGGGCGATGTTAGAAGATCTTGTCTAAGAAGCTAACAGGGTGGAATCAAGTCAAGAAGAAATCGTTCATTTATTAAAGTCAACTTTTGTTAGGTGGGAAGCAACAAGTAACTTTGTGACCATAGAATATTCTGTTTAAGGATGGGACAGTGAAGGTGACCTATATGCACTCCTGAGATGGCGTTTCCTAGAAGTTTCTACATCCTCCATTTTGATACTCTTACATAATGACTCTAATAGTCTCTGCTCCATCATATCCACCAACCAGAAGAAGGTCTGAGTAGCCTACAGCCACATTTGATATGGAAGTCTACCTTCCAGGTACTATTGCTCCCAAGTTCTCACACTAGGAGAAATAATCTGAGGATCTGTCACCGAGCCCTGGTCCTTATCACTTATGATGAGTAATCTGTGGTGTTAAGACATTAACCCCATCATCAGGTCCTCAGGCAGAACAAGCCGATAATGAGGTGGAGATTCTGATAGACCAGCTTTGGAACATCATGTCCATCATCTCCTCACATATCTATGATCTATTTGCCTGTCGTACAGTTGTGCTCCCCCTGGTTGCACCCCGACCCCCGGTCCATACAGGGGACTTGCTCCCGTTGGATGTGAGGATGAGACTATTATGGGGACCCCTCCATCCATCCTGCGTCTCCGGCTTGGACTGTCCTAGGGCAGAGTGGCAGCTGCCTCCACCGCCTGCGTAATGTGCCAATCCTTATCAGTGCCATCTCTTGGAGGCAGATGAATGCTCCCATTAGAACCACAAGCCGTTCAGCGTGACCACAACTGCGCCTCCTGAATCTTAGTATTCACTTCTCCAGTCTGATGAATCCTAGACACAACGCCTCTGGCCCTAAGAGCTGACACTCTACGCTTAACACGGCCACACTCCTGTTTCTTCCATGTCGATGGCAGCGACATTACCGATACACTAAAGGAAAAACCACAGAGCGTAGAAAATGAGATGCTCTTCCCCCCAGGGAGATTCCAGTGCTTTACGTTTTTTCTTTGATTTTATGCTTTTTTGTTATTTCGGAGCATGTGTAGAGATGTGTTAATGATATCTCCCCAGCTGCAGGGAGGTCGCGGTGCCAGGGGGCAGGTGAGCTGCGGATGAAGAAGAGCGGGGCGCAGGGTCATCAGGGTCATCTCGGAGGGAGGGCAGGTCTACCTCCTCATGTCTTAGACTATATAAGAATTGCTTAAAGGGGACTTCCATTTTTAAGCTGTTGATCGATTTTGATCGACCACAATCATCCGTGGGATTGCTTATGTAGGCGATCCTACCGCCAGCATTACAGACTAAACTAGCCGATCAGGGAACGGCGAATGACCGGCCAATTTAAATGATCGCACCACAGCCTTGTTCTCTTAGCCGTCTACATTTTCTGACCTGACAGAGCCAATTTTTTAAAACGATGGTCGACCAAAATCAGCCGACTTTTATCTTGGGTCCGGACAGCATATAACATGAGATGATTACTCAAAGTGGACACACCCTTTAAGGAAGACCTGTCACCCTTCCAGACTTCCATACTTCTCTATGAAATAAGAATCCAGGTGCATCTTTTCTTACAACGCTGTGTTGTGTCGTTCCTCTATTATTCCTCCATGAAATGCACAACAGCTGGGTGTTACCAATTCCCCTTTTCAAAGGCTGGCGCTCTCAGCAATGACTGGACACACCTCCAATGCAAAGTAGTCAATTTATTGACAAAATTCCAGGAGGAATAACAGAGCAACAGCCTGATCACCCTCCTGTGTAAAGGACCCTGCGATCAGCCAATAAATGAGCAAACTGATCGTTTGTCACATCATTGTAAATAGGGGGTGTGCTGCCCACGATAGAAGAAACAAGCCAAGTAGACAGTGATCATTCATCCGACTGCCCCCGACGGTGTATAAGGTCCTTTTAACGAGCACTGATTGATTTGCTATACGGTTGATGGCCGTTAGGTAACGGCAATTATCTACCGGAGTAAAGGATACTTGGCTGATCACCAGTGACCTGCCGCGATCTGCAGTGTATATTTCTCATACAGCGCCCCAACAGTTGAAGTGAAGTATTACACATTCCTCCTCTAGAAGCGTCTTCTGTAGGGACTGGGCAGGTAAGGGTTACTCCGAGATGTGGGGGATGCTGATAATGATGGATACGGGAGGCACATAGGGGGAAGGAGCCATAGGGGATTCTGATAGACGATGATCTACATAAGAAATGAGGAATTAAAGGAATAATGAGGACGGAGACGAGCGAGGAACAAAGCGAGGGATGATCCGGGGAAAAGGAGGATAAATTTAGAAATAAGGACAACAAGGAAGAGGGGGCGAGGGAGGCAATTGTAGAACGGAAGAAGGGAAGGATTGGATGTGACAACGGGAGAGGAGGACGACGAGCGGACACGGTGGGTATGGGCTGAGGGGGAGGGCTCTTCTTTAGGAATTGACCCCAGACTCTGATGGATTTTAGAGGCAGACAAACTTCAGGCACCACACTACAGGAGACAGGAGGAGGGTCCCGGGGCCCCCCAGGGAGGGAGGAGATTGTCCCCAAACCTGCTTCAGTTTCAACAAGTGCTGCTTTCCCTGGGAAGGAGATACACACGTCGGCTCCCGGCGCCCTCTTACTCTTATTTGGGATTTTTCTCCCTTTTTTTTAACATTTTCTTTTAAAGCCACCGACTTCAAATCTGCAAATTCCAGAGGACGTGGAGAGGAAGATGGGTAGAGGGGTAAGTACTCCGTGTGATGGTATGTGTACTGCGGGGGGGGGGGGGGGGACCTGCCAAAATCTACTAGATATGAGATAGATAGATAGATAGATAGATATGAGATAGATAGATAGATAGATAGATAGATAGATAGATAGATAGATAGATAGATAGATAGATAGATAGATAGATAGATAGATAGATAGATAGATAGAGATAGATAGATAGATAGATAGATAGATAGATAGATATTAGATAGATAGATAGAGATAGATAGATAGATAGATAGATAGATAGATAGATAGATAGATAGATAGATAGATAGATAGATAGATAGATAGATAGATAGATAGATAGATAGATAGATAGATAGATAGATAGATAGATAGATAGATAGATAGATAGATAGATAGATAGATAGATAGATAGATAGATAGATAGATAGATAGATAGATAGATAGATAGATAGATAGATAGATAGATAGATAGATAGATAGATAGATAGATAGATAGATAGATAGATAGATAGATAGATAGATAGATAGATAGATAGATAGATAGATAGATAGATAGATAGATAGATAGATAGATAGATAGATAGATAGATAGATAGATAGATAGATAGATAGATTTGACGATACAACCTGTATATCTGCAGTTGTACCGGGGTGATGTGTCCCCTGTGTCGGCTCTCTGTGGGTGCAGGGTATACCTTAGAAGACAGGCAGTACATTGGCATATCCATTTCACTCATTTTTAGGTGTATTGTAGCAGAACTATAAAATTATAAAACATAACAATAACATAATCATCATAAAATATCAAACACAACCAAACAGTAAATAATAAAACTAACACTGGCTCCAGAGCTGCACTCACTATTCTGCTGGTGCAGTCACTGTGTACATACATTACTTATCCTGTACTGATCCTGAGTTACATCCTGTATTATACTCCAGAGCTGCACTCACTATTCTGCTGGTGCAGTCACTGTGTACATACATTACTTATCCTGTACTGATCCTGAGTTACATCCTGTATTATACTCCAGCAGCTGCACTCACTATTCTGCTGGTGCAGAGCTCACTGTGTACATACATTACTTACTTACTCCTGTACTGATCACTGAGTTCACATCCTGTACTGATCCTGAGTTACATCCTGTATACTCCAGAGCTGCACTCACTATTCTGCTGGTGCAGTCACTGTGTACATACATTTACTTATCCTGTACTGATCCCTGAGTTACATCCTGTATTATACTCCAGAGCTGCACTCACTATTCTGCTGGTGCAGTCACTGTGTACATACATTACTTATCCTGTACTGATCCTGAGTTACATCCTGTATGATCCTGATACATCCTGTATTACTCCAGAGCTGCACTCACTATTCTGCTGGTGCAGTCACTGTGTACATACATTACTTATCCTGTTACTGATCCTGAGTTACATCCTGTATTATACTCCAGAGCTGCACTCACTATTCTGCTGGTGCAGTCACTGTGTACATACATTACTTATCCTGTACTGATCCTGAGTTACATCCTGTATTATACTCCAGAGCTGCACTCACTATTCTGCTGGTGCAGTCACTGTGTACATACATTACTTATCCTGTACTGATCCTGAGTTACATCCTGTATTATACTCCAGAGCTGCACTCACTATTCTGCTGGCGCAGTCACTGTGTACATACATTACTTATCCTGTACTGATCCTGAGTTACATCCTGTATTATACTCCAGAGCTGCACTCACTATTCTGCTGGTGCAGTCACTGTGTACATACATTACTTATCCTGTACTGAACCTGAGTTACATCCTGTATTACACTCCAGAGCTGCACTCATTATTCTGCATGTCATCTCTCAGCCTCCCGGGCTTTTTCAGAGTCCATGCAAAGCATCCAGCTTAGACAAATGTAAAAAATAGTGATGAGTTATGAAATACGTGGCCCTTCTGTAAGAAATCCTCATACATGTACAATATGTAGACTACCACGTAAAAGTACATACTGTAAACACTATATACAAGTTTCCTCCTGAACAAATACATGTGACATATACATAGCATACGTTATAGATATCTGGCAGGTGGGGTACAACCCCTTGGGCACTCATCACCAGGAGGCCCCTCCAAACTCCATACAACTTCATCCACATAACTCAGGATCAGCAGGTTGATCTGTCGACTGGGTGTATCAGACATTACGTATATTCTATAGAGATGTCATCTATGTATCTGGTGGGAATCTCCATCCTATTAATGACCAGCGTCCTGAGCCTGGAAAATATTAGAGTAGTGGTCAGATCAGGTCCAAACCTCGATTATGGCTGTCATCTAACATCAATGTCTCAAACAAAGTGGCCAAGATGCTCTTCAAAACCCTTTAGCCACTCTCAACTTCTCTCAGAAGAAAATTGGTCAGCCTACTGACTTAGATGGACCATCTTTATGTCTTCTGAACGTAGCAGCTCTTAACAGTTGGACCTTATAGGGTCAGAACATTTATGGCAAATTCTAAGGATAAGTCATCGACATATCTGGTGGGAAAGTCTCTTTCATTGACCAGTGTCCTGATAGTACCGCATGGGCCATTTATATGGATACACCTAAATAACATGGGGATGGTTGGTGATATTAACTTCCTGTTTGTGGCACATTAGTATATGGGAAGATTTTCAAGATGGGTGGTGACCATGGTGGCCATTTTGAAGTCGGCCATTTTGGATCCAACTTTAGTTTTTTCAAAGGGAAGAGGGTCATGTGACACATCATACTTATTAAGAATTTCACAAGAAAAACAATGGTGTGTTTGGTTTTAATGTAACTTTATTCTTTCATCCGTTATTTACAAGTTTCTGACCACCTATATATATATGTGTATAAGTGCTGCCCATTGTGTTGGATTATCAGTGCCGCCCTCTTCTCCCGCTCTTCACACACTGATAGCAACACCGCAGAGGAAATGCCGGCACAGGCTTCCAGTGTCCTTAGTTTCAGGTGCTGCACATCTCGTTTATCTTCACAGCATAGACAATTGCCAAAGATAAAAGTCTAAGGGGGTCAGATCGGGAGACCTTGTGGGCCATTGAACTGGCCCACGACGACCAAATATTTAAACATGCCATAGAAGAAGCTGAGAAGACCCTTGGATTGGGCTCAACCATAGTTGGTCCCATCCCTGTTGCTGTTTCGAGAGGAACCAGGATGCTCCTCAAAGCTCTATAAAACTTTAGCCATAGACAACTTTTGTTGGAAGACATCTGGACAGATTATGGACTGTAACCGGCCAACCTCATGTCTCTTTACCTTTGAAGCTCCTCACAGAAACTGAAAGCTCCATCCAGCTAAGCCGCACTCTACTACTTAGGAGACAACTGGTTGCCTCACTGACTGTAAGAGGCCAATCTTATGTCTTCAGCTCTTCATAGACACTGAGTTTTAGGAATGTATCTGTGGTTGGACCTCAACCGGTTGGAGATACTCTATGCAGTAATCCACGGATACTTATCAATGTATCTGCCATGCAAGCCTCCTTTATGGCCAGTGTCCTGGTCAAACCTCATCTATAGCAGGAGACTTTACCACATAGTTGAGACCCTACAGATGATCTCCCATGTCCCTGGAAAAGGAAACTGGGTGCAACACAGAAGGCTGGATCATACTAGACCAATAGGCTTGTAGAGAAGCCACCAGTTCTTCACACTACACTTTGGATTTATACTTTGTTCACACTCGAAGCTTTCTCATTCTAAATATTCTAGTAGTTCTACAATACAGTACACAGAGGTGATCGTCCTCTTCTCACGACCGAGCTCTTCACCTCTGCTTGGTTTTGTCCCACAATAGTCATGTTCTCACAGAAAAAGTCATCCTTGTGGAATTAGAACCGGGAGTCAGAAGAATGAGCTGACCTCAGGGCATGAAGTAGAGGATAGACAGAGGAGATGGGACGGATACCCATGAGATTTAAAATTAATAAACCAAATGTACAGCTGGTATAACCTGGGTATCTCCTGTATATAATTATATATGTACAGCTGGTATAAGTTATACATCTTCTTGTATATAGTGATATGGAGCATGCTGGTATAACCTGGGTATCTCCTGTATATAATTATATATGTACAGCTGGTATAAGTTATACATCTTCTTGTATATAGTGATATGGAGCATGCTGGTATAACCTGGGTATCTCCTGTATATAATTATATATGTACAGCTGGTATAAGTTATACATCTTCTGTATATAGTGATATGGAGCATGCTGGTATAACCTGGGGATCTCCTGTATATAATTATATATGTAACAGCTGGTATAAGTTATACATCTTCTTGTATATAGTGATATGGAGCATGCCTGGTATAACTGGGTATATCCTGTATATAATTATATATGTACAGCCGGTATAGTTATACATCTTCTTGTATATAGTGATATGGAGCATGCTGCTATAACCTGGGTATCTCCTGTATATAATTATATATGTACAGCTGGTATAAGTTATACATCTTCTTGTATATAGTGATATGGAGCATGCTGGTATAACCTGGGTATCTCCTGTATATAATTATATATGTACAGCTGGTATAAGTTATACATCTTCTGTATATAGTGATATGGAGCATGCTGGTATAACCTGGGTATCTCCTGTATATAATTATATATGTACAGCTGGTATAAGTTATACATCTTCTTGTATATAGTGATATGGAGCATGCTGGTATAACCTGGGTATCTCCTGTATATAATTATATATGTACAGCTGGTATAAGTTATACATCTTCTTGTATATAGTGATATGGAGCATGCTGGTATAACCTGGGTATCTCCTGTATATAATTATATATGTACAGCTGGTATAAGTTATACATCTTCTTGTATATAGTGATATGGAGCATGCTGGTATAACCTGGGTATCTCCTGTATATAATTATATATGTACAGCTGGTATAAGTTATACATCTTCTTGTATATAGTGATATGGAGCATGCTGGTATAACCTGGGTATCTCCTGTATATAATTATATATGTACAGCTGGTATAAGTTATACATCTTCTGTATATAGTGATATGGAGCATGCTGGTATAACCTGGGTATCTCCTGTATATAATTATATATGTACAGCTGGTATAAGTTATACATCTTCTTGTATATAGTGATATGGAGCATGCTGGTATAACCTGGGTATCTCCTGTATATAATTATATATATGTACAGCTGGTATAAAGTTATACATCTTCTTGTATATAGTGATATGGAGCATGCTGGTATAACCTGGGTATCTCCTGTATATAATTATATATGTACAGCTGGTATAAGTTATACATCTTCTGTATATAGTGATATGGAGCATGCTGGTATAACCTGGGTATCTCCTGTATATAATTATATATGTACAGCTGGTATAAGTTATACATCTTCTTGTATATAGTGATATGGAGCATGCTGGTATAACCTGGGTATCTCCTGTATATAATTATATATGTACAGCTGGTATAAGTTATACATCTTCTTGTATATAGTGATATGGAGCATGCTGGTATAACCTGGGTATCTCCTGTATATAATTATATATGTACAGCTGGTATAAGTTATACATCTTCTTGTATATAGTGATATGGAGCATGCTGGTATAACCTGGGTATCTCCTGTATATAATTATATATGTACAGCTGGTATAAGTTATACATCTTCTTGTATATAGTGATATGGAGCATGCTGGTATAACCTGGGTATCTCCTGTATATAATTATATATGTACAGCTGGTATAAGTTATACATCTTCTTGTATATAGTGATATGGAGCATGCTGGTATAACCTGGGTATCTCCTGTATATAATTATATATGTACAGCTGGTATAAGTTATACATCTTCTTGTATATAGTGATATGGAGCATGCTGGTATAACCTGGGTATCTCCTGTATATAATTATATATGTACAGCTGGTATAAGTTATACATCTTCTTGTATATAGTGATATGGAGCATGCTGGTATAACCTGGGTATCTCCTGTATATAATTATATATGTACAGCTGGTATAAGTTATACATCTTCTTGTAATATAGTGATATGGAGCATGCTGGTATAACCTGGGTATCTCCTGTATATAATTATATATGTACAGCTGGTATAAGTTATACATCTTCTTGTATATAGTGATATGGAGCATGCTGGTATAACCTGGGTATCTCCTGTATATAATTATATATGTACAGCTGGTATAAGTTATACATCTTCTGTATATAGTGATATGGAGCATGCTGGTATAACCTGGGTATCTCCTGTATATAATTATATATGTACAGCTGGTATAAGTTATACATCTTCTTGTATATAGTGATATGGAGCATGCTGGTATAACCTGGGTATCTCCTGTATATAATAATATATATGTACAGCTGGTATAAGTTATACATCTTCTGTATATAGTGATATGGAGCATGCTGGTATAACCTGGGTATCTCCTGTATATAATTATATATGTACAGCTGGTATAAGTTATACATCTTCTTGTATATAGTGATATGGAGCATGCTGGTATAACCTGGGTATCTCCTGTATATAATTATATATGTACAGCTGGTATAAGTTATACATCTTCTTGTATATAGTGATATGGAGCATGCTGGTATAACCTGGGTATCTCCTGTATATAATTATATATGTACAGCTGGTATAAGTTATACATCTTCTTGTATATAGTGATATGGAGCATGCTGGTATAACCTGGGTATCTCCTGTATATAATTATATATGTACAGCTGGTATAAGTTATACATCTTCTTGTATATAGTGATATGGAGCATGCTGGTATAACCTGGGTATCTCCTGTATATATAATTATATATGTACAGCTGGTATAAGTTATACATCTTCTTGTATATAGTGATATGGAGCATGCTGGTATAACCTGGGTATCTCCTGTATATAATTATATATGTACAGCTGGTATAAGTTATACATCTTCTTGTATATAGTGATATGGAGCATGCTGGTATAACCTGGGTATCTCCTGTATATAATTATATATGTACAGCTGGTATAAGTTATACATCTTCTGTATATAGTGATATGGAGCATGCTGGTATAACCTGGGTATCTCCTGTATATAATTATATATGTACAGCTGGTATAAGTTATACATCTTCTTGTATATAGTGATATGGAGCATGCTGGTATAACCTGGGTATCTCCTGTATATAATTATATATGTACAGCTGGTATAAGTTATACATCTTCTTGTATATAGTGATATGGAGCATGCTGGTATAACCTGGGTATCTCCTGTATATAATTATATATGTACAGCTGGTATAAGTTATACATCTTCTTGTATATAGTGATATGGAGCATGCTGGTATAACCTGGGTATCTCCTGTATATAATTATATATGTACAGCTGGTATAAGTTATACATCTTCTTGTATATAGTGATATGGAGCATGCTGGTATAACCTGGGTATCTCCTGTATATAATTATATATGTACAGCTGGTATAAGTTATACATCTTCTTGTATATAGTGATATGGAGCATGCTGGTATAACCTGGGTATCTCCTGTATATAATTATATATGTACAGCTGGTATAAGTTATACATCTTCTTGTATATAGTGATATGGAGCATGCTGGTATAACCTGGGTATCTCCTGTATATAATTATATATGTACAGCTGGTATAAGTTATACATCTTCTTGTATATAGTGATATGGAGCATGCTGGTATAACCTGGGTATCTCCTGTATATAATTATATATGTACAGCTGGTATAAGTTATACATCTTCTTGTATATAGTGATATGGAGCATGCTGGTATAACCTGGGTATCTCCTGTATATAATTATATATGTACAGCTGGTATAAGTTATACATCTTCTTGTATATAGTGATATGGAGCATGCTGGTATAAACCTGGGTATCTCCTGTATATAATTATATATGTACAGCTGGTATAAGTTATACATCTTCTTGTATATAGTGATATGGAGCATGCTGGTATAACCTGGGTATCTCCTGTATATAATTATATATGTACAGCTGGTATAAGTTATACATCTTCTTGTATATATAGTGATATGGAGCATGCTGGTATAACCTGGGTATCTCCTGTATATAATTATATATGTACAGCTGGTATAAGTTATACATCTTCTGTATATAGTGATATGGAGCATGCTGGTATAACCTGGGTATCTCCTGTATATAATTATATATGTACAGCTGGTATAAGTTATACATCTTCTTGTATATAGTGATATGGAGCATGCTGGTATAACCTGGGTATCTCCTGTATATAATTATATATGTACAGCTGGTATAAGTTATACATCTTCTTGTATATAGTGATATGGAGCATGCTGGTATAACCTGGGGTATCTCCTGTATATAATTATATATGTACAGCTGGTATAAGTTATACATCTTCTTGTATATAGTGATATGGAGCATGCTGGTATAACCTGGGTATCTCCTGTATATAATTATATATGTACAGGCTGGTATAAGTTATACATCTTCTTGTATATAGTGATATGGAGCATGCTGGTATACCTGGGTATCTTCTGTATTAATAATTATATATGTACAGCTGGTATAAGTTATACATCTTCTTGTATATAGTGATATGGACCATGCTGGTATAACCTGGGTATCTCCTGTATATAATTATATATGTACAGCTGGTATAAGTTATACATCTTCTTGTATATAGTGATATGGAGCATGCTGGTATAACCTGGGTATCTCCTGTATATAATTATAATGTACAGCTGGTATAAGTTATAATCTTCTGTATATAGTGATATGGAGCATGCTGGTATAACCTGGGTATCTCCTGTATATAATTATATATATACAGCTGGTATAAGTTATACATCTTCTTGTACATAGTGATATGGACCATGCTGGTATAACCTGGGGTATCTCCTGTATATAATTATATATGTACAGCTGGTATAGTTATACATCTTCTTTGTATCAGTGATTTGGAGCTATGCTGGTATAAACCTGGGTATCTCCTGTATATAATTATATAAATGGTACAGCTGGTATAAGTTATACATCTTCTGTATATAGTGAATATGGACCATGGCTGGTATAACCTGGGTATCTCCTGTATATAATTATATATGGTACAGCTGGTATATAGTTATACATCTTCTTGTATATAGTGATATGGAGCATGCTGGTATAACCTGGGGTATCTCCTGTATATATATTATATATGTACAGCTGGTATATAGTTATACATCTTTCTTGTATATAGGATCATGGACCATGCTGGTATAACCTGGGTATCCCTGTATATAATTATATATGTACAGCTGGTATAAAGTTTATACATCTTCTGTATATCAGTGATATGGAGCATGCTGGTATAACCTGGGTATCTCCTGTATATAATTATATATGTACAAGCTGGTATAAGTTATTATAATCTTATATATAGTGATATGGAGCATGCTGGTTAAACCTGGTATCTCTGTATATAATTATATATGTAGAGCTGGTATAAGTTATACATCTTCTTGTATATAGTGATATGGAGCATGCTGGTATAACCTGGGGTATCTCCTGTATATAATCATATATGTACAGCTGGTATAAGTTATACATCTTCTTGTATATAGTGATATGGAAGCATGCTGGTATAACCTGGGTATCTCCTGTATATAATTATATATGTACAGCTGGTATAAGTTATACATCTTCTTGTATAGTGATATGGACCATGCTGGTATAACCTGGGTATCTCCTGTATATAATTATATATGTACAGCTGGTATAAGTTATATATCTTCTTGTATATAGTGATATGGAGCATGCTGGTATAACCTGGGTATCTCCTGTATATAATTATATATGTACAGCTGGTATAAGTTATACATCTTCTGTATATAGTGATATGGAGCATGCTGGTATAACCTGGGTATCTCCTGTATATAATTATATATGTACAGCTGGTATAAGTTATACATCTTGTATATAGTGATATGGAGCATGCTGGTATAACCTGGGTATCTCCTGTATATAATTATATATGTACAGCTGGTATAAGTTATACATCTTGTATATAGTGATATGGAGCATGCTGGTATAACCTGGGTATCTCCTGTATATAATTATATATGTACAGCTGGTATAAGTTATACATCTTCTGTATATAGTGATATGGACCATGCTGGTATAACCTGGGTATCTCCTATATATAATCATATATGTACAGCTGTATGGTTTGTGGTCCTCACAGAAATAATGTCAGCCATCTTCTCACTTGTAGGAGGGCCGGGAGTACTCGCCAGCTGCGACCAATGCTGACAATGGAGGGGGCAAGAAGAAACAGAAAGAGAAGGAAATGGATGAGCTCAAGAAGGAAGTCACTATGGTGAGAAAAACTTAATGCCCCCTGCAGGCCCCCTGTAGTAAGGCAGGTTCGCTCAGTATTTGTGCAGCCGTACCTGACCACTGGTAGTCTACCTGCAGGGGGAGGGAGAGTACAGCTGCCTGAACCAATAATGAGTTAGGGATGTGTTTAAGACTACCTCCTGTAGACACTGTAACTAAACTGTAGTCACTGATCACAGCTCTGCTGTAATGGAGATGAGCTATGTGTACTCCACCTCCATGAGATACGTGTACTCCTCCTCCATGAGATACGTGTACTCCTCCTCCATGAGATACGTGTACTCCACCTCCAAGTGATATGTGTTATCCACCTCCATGTGATATGTGTGCTTCACCTCCATGAGATACGTGTACTCCACCTCCAAGTGATATGTGTTATCCACCTCCATGAGATACGTGTACTCCACCTCCATGAGATACGTGTACTCCTCCTCCATGAGATACGTGTACTCCACCTCCAAGTGATATGTGTACTCCACCTCTATGAGATACGTGTACTCCACCTCCAAGTGATATGTGTACTCCACCTCCATGAGATACGTGTACTCCACCTCCATGTGATACGTGTACTCCACGTGATACGTGTACTCCTCCTCCATGTGATATGTGTGCTTCACCTCCATGTGATACGTGTACTCCTCCTCCATGTGATACGTTTACTCCACCTCCATGTGATATGTGTGCTTCACCTCCAAGTGATATGTGTACTCCTCCTCCATGTGATACGTGTACTCCACCTTCATGTGATATGTCTTCCTCTTCCATGTGATGTGTACTCCACCTCCATGTGATATGTGTGCTCCACCTCCATGTGATATATGTGCTCCACCTCCATGTGATACGTGTGCTCCACCTCCATGTGATATATGTGCTCCACCCCCATGTGATACGTGTACTCCACCTTCATGTGATATGTGTTCCTCCTCCATGTGATGTGTACTCCACTTCCACATGATACGTGTGCTCCACCTCCATGTGATATATGTGCTCCACCTCCATGTTGTATGTCCTGTAATCTGCCCTTCTCTGAACAATATAAATAATTCATACATTTTTGGCAGGATGATCATAAACTTTCTCTTGAAGAATTGGCACAAAAATATGGCACTGACCTGGCCAAGGTAAGAGCGGACATTTGTGAGCAGAAAACATCTATTGAGGGTAAAATGTAATCTATGTGTACGTGTCTGGAATATGGCGGTAACGCTAGGGCCAAACGGGACAATTGTGTCCTCTAATATCCAAAGGGAACCACTAACTGGGATAGCAGATCTTACAGATGGCCGACCAATACTAAACTGACCCCCAAAAGCGCTCCTTGGGGGTGTGGAATTGTCATGTATGCCCCGCCCCACTGAGTCACATGACTTACTATGAGGAGGAGCCTCTTTATGTTACTATGGGGGTCCACAGTCACTAAAACGGACCTGTCTCTGTATGTATACATTATGTACGCCCTAGTGTCTCCTCGCTGGACCCCTTTTACTTGGCAACCGATTGAATACAATTTACACACAATAAAAACCCCTGAGGACTTGACTCCATCCATGATAATGAAGAGCACGCAGCCTGCCGCTCAGTCACAGCCTGTCAGCCGATCACATGCCCCAATTATCTCACATGGTGTGACGAGATGTGACCATGTCACCGCCACCGAAACACCGTCACACAGGAAGCAGCACCGGGGCAGCATTATTTGTACTGTGACTAATAACTGTATACTAGTATACTATCTCATATCTATCTCATATCTATCTATCTATTATCTATCTATCTATCTATCTATCTATCTATCTATCTGTCTCATATCTATCTATTTATCTATCTCATAGCTATCTATCTCCTATCTATCTATCTATCTATCTATCTATCTATCTATCTATCTATCTATCTATCTCATATCTATTATCTATCTATCTATCTATCTATCTATCTATCTATCTATCTATTTATCTATCTATCTCATATCTATCTATCTATTATCTATCTATCTATCTATCTATCTATCTATCTATCTATCTATCTATCTATCTATCTCATATCTATCTATTTATCTATCTCATAGCTATCTATCTCCTATCTATCTATCTCATATCTATTTATCTATCTATCTATCTATCTATCTATCTATCTATCTATCTATCTCCTATCTATCTATCTGTCTCATATCTATCTATCTATCTATCTATCTATCTATCTATCTCCTATCTATCTATCTCCTATCTATCTATCTATCTATCTATCTATCTATCTATCTATCTATCTATCTATCTATCTATCTATCTATCTATCTATCTATCTCATA
Organism: Rhinella marina; assembly: GCA_900303285.1. Classification (NCBI taxonomy): domain Eukaryota; kingdom Metazoa; phylum Chordata; class Amphibia; order Anura; family Bufonidae; genus Rhinella; species Rhinella marina. The sequence goes on from ONZH01003152.1 coordinate 38,964, forward strand.
TCTATCTCATATCTATCTATCTCATATCTATCTATCTATCTATCTATCTATCTATCTATCTATTATCTATCTATCTATCTATCTATCTATCTATCTGATGTAAAGGAGGAAACATACTGTATCAATCCAGAATATTTGATGATCTGCACCTGTCATCATTGCCGGATTGAAGGAATGTTCTATAATTGTTTCGTTCTGCTGTATTTCATGTGACATATCAGTCTTGTCTAGAATTTACTCAGAGACACAATGGAAGTGTTCGTTTTCACCTAGCGTTACCTGATGAGGAGTTAAGCAAGGTCAAAGTTTCTTAAAGAGCTTTACATGATGTGTTGGAGGTGTCCACCATTCTTCCGGATCCTCATGGTTAAAGGTTTATTCCAGTATTTGTGAATGCTTCTTCACAGCGCTGTAGGATCTGTCATCTCAGGTTAGCCATTGTGTATTGTGCTGTGAAGAATGACCACCTGCGGTTCTTCAGCGTGTTCACGACCATGTGCATCCAGCAGGATGGTGGACACATCTAACACGCCATGTAAAGCTCTTTAGAAAACTTTGACCTCCTTGAACTCCTAAACAGATTAATATAGGTCAAGGCGGACACTTCCAATGTGTTTCTAGCTGATATATCATATGACCCCTTTCCTATTGGAAAAACCTGAGCTGAGTTCAATATGGCGGCTGAAAACACTTTCACCACCAAATAATGCAGCCCCCCCCAACTAATACTTTCACACCTTTTACACCAGTTACAATGGGGCGTCCAGACTTTTTTCTTTTCTGTATTTGTACATTTCTCAGAGTACGGTAATTTTTTGTTTCTTGCTCACCACTGCTGCTGTCATTCTTCATCCACTCCAGGGTCTCACAAACACACGTGCGGCTGAAACTCTGGCAGCAGATGGCCCCAACGCCCTCACACCTCCTCCCACTACCCCAGAGTGGGTAAAGTTTTGCCGTCAGTTGTTTGGTGGATTCTCCATCTTGCTGTGGATCGGGGCAGTTCTCTGCTTCCTGGCCTATGGAATTACAGTCGCCATTGAGGATGACCCCACCAATGACAATGTCAGTATCCGCAATGTTATCTGAAGAACTTCTGGACGTTCCTTGACCCTTTTCTTCACCCATGTCTATTCTGCCTCTCCTCAGCTCTATTTGGGGGTGGTCTTAGCTGTTGTCGTCATTGTAACCGGATGCTTTTCTTATTACCAAGAGGCAAAAAGTTCTAAGATCATGGATTCCTTCAAGAACATGGTGCCCCAGGTAATGGACTGTCTAGTGGGAAGATGGCAGAAGCCTAATATCCATCCTTGGTGTCTTCTGTTTCAAATACATCTTTTGAAGGATTGGTGGGTCTTGTGGTGGTAGATTTACTTGAACTTCCCAGTGCACAATCTAGGCCAGGCCCCAGCCTACCATATGCCATTTATAATATGGTGTTCTCTTATTAGACAGTAGAACTTTTAGACCTCCTCAGGAACCAGGGCCCACATAACTATAACTCTATAACTCTGCCCACAGGGTTATACACAAAACTTAGAAACATTTCCTTAATTCTGGAGGAGTATTCTTTATTAGGGCACCTTCTTACTAACAGAAACCGTGAAAGGACTCCATTTCAGTATCCAAGTCAGGTCACATTCTACTCAGGACTTGAGTAGCTGAACAACCACAGCTCTGACAGTGCCTTGGAGTTAAAGGGGTTCTCCGTGAATTAAGAAAATGAACATACTTAAATATTGTTTTATTATAAATATATTCCCAAATACTTAACTCATCTAATGTGTGTGGCCAGCTTAAAGGGGTTCTCCAGGAATTAAGAAAATGAAAATATTTAAATATGACTTCATTATAAATATATTCCCAAATACCTTTCATTAGTTATAATGGCTCATTTTGTCTGTGGATCAATTATTAGGAGAAACAAAATGGCTGCCGTCCTATTAGTACACACAGAACCTGTCCTAATCACACAGGAGGAGAAGTTACTTCACAACTCTGAGGTAAAGAGCTGCCTCATCCTCCTCTCTTACTTTTCAGGGATTATGATCGTGAATACAGCTGAAATTCTGTAGGAATGGAGTTCAAGAGGAGACATGAAGTACAGAGAGGACAGACAGGATAGACTGTGGGGCTGCTCATTACCCCCACCCTCCTCTCTGTACTCCATGTCTCCTCATGAACTCCATTTCTACAGAATTTCAGCTGAAGATTTTATAAATTGTATTCAGGATCATAACACCTGACAAGCAGAGCAGAGAGGAGGATGAGGCAGCTCTTTACCTCAGTGTTGTGAAGTAACTTGTCCTCCTGTGTGATTAGGACAGATTGTGTGTACTAATATGATGGCGGCCATTTTGTTTCTCCTAATGATTGCTCCACAGACAAAACAGGGCATTATAACTAATAAAAAGGTATTTGGGAATATATTTATAATGAAGTCATATTTAAATATTTTCATTTTCTTAATTCCTGGAGAACCCCTTTAAGCTGGCCACACACATTAGATGTATATTGGTCAAAACATTAAATTTTGGCAAGAACGGCTGACCTTTTTGGATGTTGGGGAAGCAAGGAATTCAATATGCCTGGTCCATTAGTTCTCGGAAGATAAGCCGCCATTAGAAGTGTCTGCCAATGGTTTACTCCCCTCTTCTTGGCCGAACTGAGTGAGCATGTGTATTCTGGGTGATATAGCTGGCACAATGAATGGTCACAATGGGGTCATGGTATAAAATAATCCCTTCCTCACAGCAGCCTGAGGAGTGACAACCATTCTAAGCACATTTTTAGTCTGGTTAGTGTTGTATGAGTTAAACTCCTCGCACACATAACATGGAGGTTGGACATCTCCATACAGATATTTTGGTTGGGTCACCAAGCCCTAGCTCTAGTGCCCATAGGACTATCCACACAGCCTTAGTGCTCTCATGTATGGAGTCACTGACCTGTGATTTGGATGTCCAGCATCTAGGCCATGAGAGCAGAATGGACATTACAGCCCATTAAATAATAGCACATAATAATTTGCTGTGTACTTTGTGTTCCTCCAGCAAGCTCTTGTAATTCGTGAAGGGGAGAAGCTGCAGATTAATGCAGAGGCTGTTGTGGTTGGAGACCTGGTGGAGATCAAAGGAGGAGACCGAATTCCTGCAGACATCAGGATCATCTCATCCCAGGGGTGCAAGGTGCCTCCACTCACACCACATTCATTACTAGTTACAGAGATAGCACGTCGTAACAACAGTTGTATTAGATACTGTAGTTCACAGAAAGTTTCAGTAATCTCAGAAAGGGCCTAGGCTCTTCTTTTTTGGTCTATTACCCTTATCACAAAAAATATTCTGATATTTTGATCTTCCATCAGGTGGACAACTCCTCATTGACTGGAGAATCAGAGCCACAGACTCGCTCCCCAGAATTCACCCATGAAAACCCTCTGGAGACCAGAAATATCTCCTTCTTCTCAACCAACTGTGTGGAAGGTAAGAAAGGAAGATGCAGTGGACTTGAGAAAGCAGTAAGAAAGTCAGATACTTTACTATATGTCTCATCTGAAGGGTTAATCACAGTTTTTAGAGACAAACTTCAGAAGGTCGGAAGAGTAGACAGAAAATTGGTGTCCAGAAATATGGCACAGGTGGCATGCACAATATTATTCCATAAAGGGGAATTCTCACCTCAAATACTTATGGCACACCCACAAGAGTCCCATAGATGTCTTAGAAACGTGGGTTCCTGCTTTGGTACCTATGTGGAGAACAAGGTTCCTTGGCTGGCTCGGTGAGGCAGCTGCCAAGTGATTGGAGAGGTGACCACACATGTGCTGGAGTCTCTCTGTTAACTTCTATATGAGTGATGGGAGAAGCCAAATAAGCAATATACTTCACACCAGCACCATGGAGAGACAGCCATCTTGTTCCTTCTTGATTATAGAAGGGTGGGAACAAACTGTCATCAGAGTAGGACACCTATTAATGCTAAAATTAGTGTATTGTTTATATAGTCCCCCCCAAAGGTAGGAAAATGTGCATCAATGATACCGTAACGAGGTCTCCACTTTGTTAGGCGATAACCTGAATAAATAGCATCCCCCTGCTGAGAGAAACCCTCAGCCATCAGCTATAACCTGTGGCTAAACCTGCCAGAAAGTGGTCAGTTTTCCTGCAGCGCCTCCACAGAGGAAATTAAGCATTACACAATGCCTATTGCCTGACAGAACAGGTCCTTAAACGCTCTCCACTCTGGCCAGAAGATAAGGATCCTGAAGAGAGGAGCTATTCCTATGAAATCACTAGTAGGGTTCATAAAAATTAGTTTTCTAAAGAGGACAACCATTTTAAGAACAGGACACTTCCTGTTTCTTAGGTGTCATGCTAAAGTGTCATGTATTCACAAAGCGGAGGACCATATGTGGCTAAAACCTCATATTTCCCTCGTTGTTTGTAGGGACAGCTCGGGGTATTGTCATATCTACAGGAGACCGCACTGTGATGGGCCGTATTGCCACCCTGGCTTCAGGCCTGGAAGTAGGCCGCACTCCTATTGCCATGGAGATAGAGCACTTCATTCATATCATCACTGGAGTGGCCGTCTTCCTCGGTGTCTCGTTTTTCGTCCTTTCCCTCATCCTTGGATACTCTTGGCTGGAAGCCGTCATATTTCTTATTGGTATCATAGTAGCCAACGTGCCTGAGGGTCTTCTGGCCACAGTCACGGTGGGGTGTAGACATGTTTAACCTCTATTAGATAATATGTATAAGAAATAATAATAATTTTTTTTTTCGGTATCTTCTATGGCTCCCCATAGGTGTGCTTAACCCTGACAGCGAAGAGGATGGCTCGTAAGAATTGTCTTGTAAAGAACCTTGAAGCTGTTGAAACACTGGGGTCCACGTCAACCATCTGCTCTGATAAGACGGGAACGTTGACACAGAACCGAATGACTGTGGCTCATATGTGGTTTGACAACCAAATTCACGAGGCGGACACCACTGAGGACCAGTCAGGTTTGACATGATACATGCTTGATGATGATGATTGTTTGACCAGTAGACCACACAGCACATGGGCACCACCAGGGCAATTGACAATGTAGGAAATGTGCCACAAAGAGACTCTATGGTCCCAGTATATGTGATCTAATCAAGGCTTGTCTCACATTTTAGGGACGACATTTGATAAACGATCTCCCACTTGGACTGCACTGTCTCGGATCGCTGGACTCTGTAACCGCGCCGTCTTTAAAGTCGGTCAGGAAAATATTCCCATCTCCAAGGTGAGTAATTAAGAGAAGGAACCCTGCTCACTTATATGGATTCATAATCTTCTATATAATGGCATGTTTTTATCATAGATACAATAAGATAGATACGAGATAGATATGAAATAAATATGAGATAGATAGATAGATAGATAGATAGATAGAAGATAGATAGATAGATATGAGATAGATTCTTAGAAGGACATGGCCAGACTGAACCTTGTCATATTATCCATGTTTAGAAAGACACAGCAGGGGACGCCTCAGAGTCGGCTCTTCTGAAGTGCATCGAGCTTTCCTGTGGCTCTGTAAGAGCGATGAGGGACAGGAACCCTAAAGTGGCTGAGATCCCATTTAATTCGACAAATAAATATCAGGTGAGTAAATGACACAGCCAGAGACAATAAAGGGCCACACCTGATCTACAGAGAAGATAGATCTAAGATGTGGTAACGTGGAGGACTCTATAGGCCCAACCACCAAGGAAGGAAAAAGTCCCCACTTTCACGTCTTGAAGATGACCAGGTCATGAGATGGACCCCACATAGAGTGAAAACTGTACTCATCAACTTTTCCCCGTGAAGAATGATGATGTTCGAAAACCATTTATTACTTTCTTCCTTCCTCAGTTATCTATTCATGAATGTGAAGACAGTCCCGACAGTCATGTGATGGTCATGAAGGGGGCACCAGAAAGAATTCTTGATCGCTGCTCTTCTATTATGTTGCATGGTCAGGAACAACCTCTGGATGAAGAGTTGAAAGAAGCCTTCCAAAATGCGTACTTTGAACTGGGAGGACTGGGCGAAAGGGTCTTGGGTAGACATCTTTGATTTTTCCAGTGATTTGCCCCATCAGCTCCACCACCACATTACTATACATTGCCTTTCTGCCACTGGTCAATACAGTCTTTACTCTTTACCAGGGTGAGGTTTGAATATTGGCCACTGTATGACTTATTTCTTCCAGGTTTCTGCCATTCCCATCTGCCCGCTGAGACGTTTCCGCGTGGGTTCAAGTTTGACACTGATGAAATTAACTTCCCCACCACCAACCTGTGCTTTATAGGACTCATTTCTATGATAGATCCACCCAGGGCTGCCGTTCCTGATGCCGTTGGAAAGTGTCGCAGTGCTGGCATCAAGGTAACTTTCTATGTTGGAGAACACCAGTAGTGCAAAGAAGGGGACCAGCGGAAGGGATCAATAAGAACTCTGAAATGCATCAAAACTGGACTTTAGTCAAAGTTTTCTTATAATCATGATTGTATGATGACAACTGGGAAGTGTTTTGGAGTCCAAACAACCTTCTTTTTGGACTAGGCAATCTCCTTGAAAAGAGACGCAACCATGATCAAGCGAAGACCTTGTGCCCTGTTACACGGTCCTTCGAGGTTGACCTTAGGTGACCTTAACTGAATGAGTTCACTTTACAAGCGAAATCTCAAACATGTGTTCATGGTCATATCTTTCAGGTCATTATGGTAACCGGAGACCATCCCATTACTGCCAAAGCAATCGCCAAAGGTGTAGGTATCATCTCCGAGGGGAACGAGACTGTGGAGGACATTGCGGCTCGGCTTAACATCCCAGTGAGCCACGTCAATCCCAGGTGAGTCTTGGCTTTACATGAATTAGTCACAGATGACACTGAAGAGTCTGTTTAGGGTTACATCATATAAAGTCAGTGTCTTCTGCCCCCTCTGCTGGTGAAGAGGCGGTAATGCATCCATCCTAGGAAATCTGTACTTACTAGAAATGCCCCACTGATGCCAGTTTCTTCAAAGGATTGGCAGACAATTCTCATATATTTTGAGAAGATGTATTGGGTGTAAGGTATTTTTATGTGCTATCAGCCACACGTAAGCAACAAGAGTCATATAAAGTGGCTCATAAGGTCATGTGTAACCACACCTGGGACGATATTTAGACGACATCTGCACAATAACCAACTTACTCCGTCTTGCCAGGGAAGCCAAAGCTTGTGTCATCCATGGCTCTGACCTGAAGGACATGACCTCAGAACAGTTGGACGACATACTGAAAAACCATACCGAGATCGTATTTGCCCGGACATCACCACAACAGAAGCTCATCATTGTGGAGGGTTGTCAGAGACAGGTAGAGTTTATGGGGTGCTGATGTAGGGGAACCTTTTTGGGGGGAACTGATGAGGGTCAGACATTTATGTCAGTAGATATCATGCCCCAACATCAGTGGTGCCTCAAAGAATGCCTCTTAATGCTTCATTTCTTGGGGTACCGCCTCATGGTCTCCACGTAGCACCATAACTCAGTGTAATCTCTCTCACAGGGCGCTATAGTTGCTGTGACAGGTGATGGAGTCAATGACTCTCCAGCTCTGAAGAAGGCAGATATCGGGGTGGCCATGGGCATAGCAGGGTCTGATGTTTCCAAGCAAGCGGCAGACATGATCCTCCTGGATGATAACTTTGCTTCCATTGTGACTGGGGTGGAGGAAGGTTTGTAAGAGCCAAGTGTCCTCCCAGCTTAGTATTATACATGACATAGTGAATATAATGTGACCTATAACTAAGTGGACCACACACATAGGTAAGGCTCCTCCTCAAAGGACTCCATTAGATTTGCTTTCAAACAATATGGTCCCCAGTCGGAGGCAGCCTCAAAGGTTTCTTCTGTAAGCTACTTGTGAAGGAAGATATCAGTCAGGCATACGTATATCAATGGTCATGGATGTTCTTACAGCTGAAGACATGTGACGGTAGCAGACAGTCATCCCATCCAAGACCACAGCCAGAAAAGGCTGATAACAGGGAGCAGCAGACGGCATTCACACCCTATAAACATGACTACTCTTGTTTCTAAAGAGACAGCGCTACAATGAAGTTTGTCATGTGACTTCCTCTGTCATGTGACCTCCTCTCTACATCCTTTGTGTCATGTGACCCGCTGTCTGCTGAGAAAACACATGGAGGAGAGGGACACATTTCACAAGAGGGTGAAATAGGTTAACCAAAAAATATATTTAGGGCAAAATTTGCACTTTTCAGTTCACTGAAACTGCCCAAATGTAAAGGATATGATAGGTTTAATGTACTTACCCTCAGAAAATCAAAATATGAGGTCACATTAGTGTCCCTTTAAAAAATTTCACGCCAAAAATAATTACTTTCTGTGATGCATTTATATAATATTTACATATACTCAATGTTTTTTTCTTTTTAGGACGCCTGATTTTTGACAACTTGAAAAAATCCATTGCTTACACTCTGACCAGTAACATCCCGGAAATCACGCCATTTTTACTCTTCATCATCGCCAATATCCCTCTTCCTTTGGGCACAGTCACCATTTTGTGTATTGATCTGGGCACAGACATGGTGCGTACATCTGTCTAGTCAAGGGGTCAGTAACCTGCTGTTGTCAAACTACAACTCCCAACATGCACACTTGCTTGGCTGTTCTTGCAACATAGCAGTAACTGGAGCATGCTGGGAATGAAGAAGGTTGCCGACCCCTGCTCTAGCTGCATTGTGTAATGTGAGACTTAATTGATCTAATTTACCATATTATTTGCAGTTTGTGGACTCCATTGACTTAGTGTGACATGAGGTTCAGTGAGGATGGTGCCTCATCAAAATTATTTATAGGCTGTGCTCTACCAAATATAATCTCCGCCTTTAAGATGGCTTCTGTCAAGACATTAAGACATTTTTTTAAAATTTGCATTCTTCCTGATTCAGGTACCTGCCATCTCACTGGCCTATGAAGCTGCAGAGAGTGACATAATGAAGAGACAACCCAGGAACCCACGGACGGATAAACTGGTGAACGAGCGTCTAATAAGCATGGCATACGGGCAGATTGGTGGGTCCAGGTCCTACATTTTAAAATACAGAATGCAATATCATTTTTGACCAGTGGGTGGAGATGAAGAACTTTTTCATATCCCTTTTGGCTCTGTTAAATACCATAGAGGTCTCAGAGAGGGAATAATAAATCTGTTCTGTTCAGTTCCTTGATTGGTATTTCAGGAGGTCAGTCAGAAGGTGCAGTGGTACCTTCTAGCTGAACGTTATCAGTGAAAAAGCTGGCCGATTAATAGCTTCCCTTTAAATCACTCCTAATATTGTTTCAGGAGTGATTCCCCTTTAAGTAGCGCTTCCAAGTCTGTGACATGTGAAGGCTTCTGGTCCCAAGGTCTTGGATTCTGCTTGTTCTTCTCCCGCATCAATGATTCTGCACAGTGCACACCGCTCTGTTATTTATTCATTACCGCTGAACTGACTTTCATTATTTAATTAGCCTGCCTCTGAATTGGAAGAAAATAAAATAGGGCAATTTGTTTCCAGGTCTGAGCTGCAGAGATTAATTGCTCTGTTTGGAAAGTGAAATTACAGATTACAGCGGTGCAGTTACGCGCCGAGCGATGCTGTTCTGTGGAGCGTCAGGAATAAATAGTTCAGTCTGTCTGCGGGTAATGCACGGGACAGGTAATTGACAAAGCTTTCCTTGTATCTCCTCAAGATGAATGTAGATCCAGCAGTTAATTACAACAGAGTCCACAGACAATGTAGGAAACTAGGTTAGACCTTGCCCGCTGGAACAGAGGAGCTTCCAACCTAGGACCTGACTGATGGCCAGACACAACACTAGTGGACATCTATGGGCATTTACAAAATGAAGTCACAGAAATGCTGGAATTAAAACTTAACTTTTAATCAGTCACTAAAAAAGTGATAATCCAAACACATATAACAAATGTACCACCAGTACATGGACACAGATGCGCTGACAAGTCAGCAGCTCTCACAAATCTCATATAAAAGTACAACAACAGGGGAGAAAATACAATGAATGATAATTATGGGGGCTAGAGGGGAACAGGCAGGGCATAGGAAATGTCCCTATTGATGACCTGTAATTATCCCTCACCCAGGGGCGTCTCCTGATGGTGGTGACCCCCTGGTCCCGTACCTAAGCTTTCTCGCCCTGAATTCTCCCTATTAAATGAAGGTAATGGAGAACCCTCATCAGGGGTTAGATAACTTACAGCCGATGCTCATAGGAAGAAAATAACAATATAGGAAATATAATACATAAAATTGACAGCACTGTAATCTTGCCGGAATGCACGTATGGCAAGTAAATATATCGCCCCAGTCTATTGGGCAAATAGTGATACAATGCCCATAATAGTCACCACGCATAAATCAGATGAGAAAGATATCACATATGCCCGGATCAAAGGTAGAGGAGACACTGATCAGAACAAGTTGGTCAGAAGACCTCTTACGTGACCAAGTCGCCAAGCCTGAAAGATAGTCAGGTGGATATCCGTCGATCCGGGAGCAGTGATGAGAGGGCGGCTGTGTCGCCACTTGGTCACGTAAGAGGTCTTCTGACCAACTTGTTCTGATCAGTGTCTCCTCTACCTTTGATCCGGGCATATGTGATATATTTCTCATTATCACTTTTTTAGTGACTGATTAAAAGTTAAGTTTTAATTCCAGCATTTCTGTGACTTAATTGAATCTTTGGCTGGTATTCTTATCAGGCTATCCTATGTACTGTGATATGCATTTACAAAATGGCAGGGTCATGGGCAAGGCCGGCCTTATGTTCCAATGCTACACCTCATCATACAGTGTTCAGATGACCAGGCCATACTGTATCTAATTATAAGCACCATACAGTAAGGCAGGTAGCGTTGGGGAACCCCTGGAAATTCTTACCTCAGGAGACCACAACAAAACAAATTCAGACCCCAGACCTCTAAATATATTCAGACTCAAGACTAGACCTGTAAATGAATTCAGACCATACCCCTTAATTAATCCGGACCACAGACCAGACCCCCCAATCACTTTAGATTCCAAACCCCAAAACCAATTCAGACCTCATAATGCAAAAAGAATTCAGACCCAGACATCAAACCCGACAATTAATTTAGATGTCAGACCCCAAAACTAATTCAGACCCCTAACTCGATTCAGTTGCTACAACAGACCTATAAATGGATTCAGACCCCAGACCATACCTCTATATTATTCAGACCCCAGACTATACCTCTATATGATTTAGACCCCAGACTATACCTCTATATTATTCAGACCCCAGACTATACCTCTATATGATTCAGACCCCAGACTATACCTCTATATTATTTAGACCCCAGACTATACCTCTATATTATTCAGACCCCAGACTATACCTCTATGTTATTCAGGCCCCAGACTATGCCTCTATATTATTCAGACCCCAGACTATACCTCTATATTATTCAGACCCCAGACTATACCTCTATATTATTCAGACCCCAGACTATACCTCTATATTATTCAGACCCCAGACTATACCTCTATATTATTCAGACCCCAGACTACACCCCTGCACTAATTCAGACCCCAGATCAGACCTCTAAATATTTCACACCCCAGACTAGACCTCTGATGACACCTATAAATGTATTCAAAGAACAGACCAGGCCCTTAGTTCATCAGACCCCAGTCAAGACCCCTAAAATACTTCATACCTCAGAACATCAGATGGCAGACCACACAACTTTTATGGGGCTCAATGCTGAACAACTTCTTTGTCGAGCAAGAAAACAATGTTTTTTCATGTAGTGCCCACAAGGTGGAGCTCAGTGCAAAGAGATTAATGGTAAGTATAAAATTCTAATGCAATGAGCTCCCCCTAGTGGTGGCTGTAGACAACAGCTTTATAACAGAAGAAGAGCAGATTCATCAGTGCATTTATACCACTTGTCTGGTGTAAATATATTGAGAAATATGGTGTTTAGAATGAGCACTGCGGTTGTGAAGCACCTCTTCCATGGTGGTTGGTGTTTTTTTTTTTTTTTTATAAAATGTAAGTTTTGGTATGGGGCTCTGTGAGATCTGTGTAAGCCCCTTAACAGATCCCAACAGTCAGACTAACCCCTTAATGACTTCCCATCTCAGATCATATACCCTCAATTAATCTGACCCCCTAAAAAGGTAAAAGCAGGCATTTGCTTACCCCTCCTTGTTCTCAACTTCTCCTGTCTTCAGGGCTCTGGCCTACTCCCAGTTCCTGATGCCAGCCAGTGTCAGGAAGTTATGGGCAATGCTGCAGTTCTATGTCCTGATGATAGGCTGCTAAACAATCCGGAACCACAGACAGTCTGCAGAACACTGGTTGGGAAATGCTGCAGTATGGCATGGTGCCCAAATAACAGTGCCATACACTGGGCCAACAACACATCCGTACAGAAGAATAGATAACAATGCTATACAATCTTAAAGCCATCATACACTACAAACATAGTACATTGTACAGCACCACATAAAACCTACAGCCATACAGTGACCAAATAACAAACTATACCTGATACTGCTATATAATGTCTAAATAATACCTCTGCACAGATACTACCAGGTTTCATGGTGGTCGTATGCTCATGTGCCATGAAGACCCCTAAGATCCACCCCTAAGATTAGTCTATGGACTAACCTCTGTATATCTATAAGCTTTAAAGGGTTGTCTTCTCAGGACAACTCCTTCTCATGATCATAAACTGAGGTACAAGAGAACAAACAGAATCTGCAGGTCCAGAAAATCAGGATGGAAACCACTTCTTAAAGGGGAATTACACCTTTTATACCTATTGAATTCATTTTTCAATTACATGAAAGAGCTTTAAATAGCTTCTGCTCCAGCCTTCACACTACGTAAACGTCTGGACATATTGTCTCTCCAGGTATGATCCAGGCCCTTGGTGGGTTCTTCACCTACTTTGTAATCTTGGCGGAGAATGGTTTCTTGCCCTCTCAGTTGCTGGGCATACGTTTGGACTGGGACGATCGGTCGAATAACGCCGTAGAAGACAGTTATGGACAAGAATGGGTAAGTTAAAGTGTTCACCTTATCCTTGTCCATGCTTGGCCAAAAGTCACACTACCATACCTACCGTGTGAGCGGAACTAGTCTGATACCTATAGCTAGGACATAAGTAGTCTGAGGCACTGCTGAATCCTTGTGAGAGGTCTTGTGAGATGTGCCTCCTTATGACGTCAGCATGTTGGTGACTTCCTGTTCCTTTCCACGGACTGCATCAGGCGAGGGTCCCAGATGAATCAAGTAGTCATCATCATACCCCATGCTTTACCACTACATATCCTGGTGTATTATAAGGTCTTAGGTTGTTCATTAGCCGTAACATCGAACGCTTGGTTATTCTTGCCAGACCTATGAGCAGCGGAAAGTGGTGGAGTTCACCTGTCACACAGCGTTCTTCGCCAGCATCGTAGTCGTCCAATGGGCTGACCTGATCATCTGTAAAACCAGAAGGAACTCTGTCTTCCAGCAAGGAATGAAGTAAGGAGCTCTTGGTGGAGTCATAACGTTCAGGTGCCAATTATTAGTAATCTTGGGTGATGGTCCAAAAGTCTCAGGATGATAGAGACATTAAATTCAGTCTTTTCCACTTTCAACATGGGACTTGACCAAAAGTACCCGAATCTTCTATCCTGCCTGGGGTAAGGAGGGTGTCAAAGAGTCCTAGAATGGGTCACGTCACCCTTCCTGTATTCACATCTCTGGTCTTGAGGAACATTTCTGAGCTGTCCTACCAATGCAATGTTGTCTGTCTCTTCAGGAACAAGATTCTGATATTTGGTCTCCTGGAGGAGACGGCGCTAGCCGCATTCCTGTCCTACTGTCCTGGAATGGATGTTGCCCTCCGAATGTATCCACTGAAGTGAGCAGAGCAGTAACAGCCGCTGCTTTCTGTTATCAGCCATGTTCTAACACCAAAGTCACTGACGTTGATATGTGATTACCAGTCTCACCCATCATGCATCACACTTAGAGGACAGGAAGTCATAAATCACTACATTATCCCAGTGCTCTTAAAGAAGAACTCAAGCAAAAAAATGTCCTGCTAGAAATGTACATGATATAATCTGTAGTGAATGTCATTTTCTTACCAGTGTCTGTATTTTTTACTTATATCATCCTGAAGTTTCTTATCTGTGTCATGTGACTAAAAATTAGACTCACCAACTCAAACAGAGACTTATGTGTGGACAGGAAGTCTAATTTTCTATGTATTCCTATGGGAGCATCACTTTCAGTCTCATAGGAATGAATAGAGCAGTGACTGGCTTCCTGTCCTGGGTCAGTTGGAGGTCAGGGAGTTGGTCACATGACCCAGCTACAATAAGAAGAAAGTGGATAACTAACAAATACAGTCTCTGATGAGAAGATTGCATTCACTGTAGATTATATCATGCACCTAACAGGTCAGAGAATAAAAATGTTTGCGGGAGATCTTCTTTAATAGTAGAGTTTGACATCAGATTATAAAGCCATGAAAATCATGACTATATGTGTGCTTGTTTAGTCTAATTTATGTGTGCTGGTTTTATATGGCGGTATGTAGCATGTCCAGCAGATGGTGCTAGCAGCATAACATTTTCACAAGCACAAACATTTCAATACGCATAGGAAAAACTATGGTCACTCAGAAGACACAATTCAATTTGGTTCAATAAGTGCAAATAGCCCTGAAAAGTGATGTAAAATATCTATACAGAATCACTTCCCAGTAATTTTGGAAATCACTGGTGTTGGAAGCTGAATGGCCTTCACTAATGAGTCCGGTTATTACTGATGGAAGGGTTATGAATGACTTTTTCTGTTTCACAGGGTGACATGGTGGTTCTGTGCCTTCCCGTACAGTCTGCTCATATTTCTATACGATGAGGTCCGCAAACTGATCTTACGTCGTGATCCTGGAGGTGAGAAAACTGAGGCACGACAAAACATGATGGTAACGGACCACATACGCTGATGATAGACTATTGTAGTACTGACCCCTGTCTATCAGAATATAACTACTAACCCTATTAAAAAAACTAACTGCTCCTATGTACAAAGAATATAACTAACTCATAATACTGCTCCTATGTACAAGATATACTACTATAATACTGCTTCTATGTACAAGATATAACATACTGATAATACTGCTCCTATGTACAAAGAATATAACTACTATAATACTGCTCAACAAATATATAAACCCTATGTAAATTATAGACTACCTATAATACTGCTCCTATGTACAAAGAATATATACTACTATAATACTCGCTCCTATGTACAAGAATATAACTACTATATACTGCCTCCTATGTACAGAGAATATAACTATCTATAATACTGCCTCCTATGTACAAGAATATAACTACTAATAATACCTGCTCCTATGTACAAGAATTAACTACTATGAATTACTGCCTCCATATGTACAAAAGAATAGTACTACTAAAATACTGCCGTCCTATGTAAATAACTACTATAATACTGCTCCTTATGTACAAGATATAACTACTATAATACTGCTCCCTATGTACAAGAATATAACTACTATAATACTGCTCCTATGTACAAGAATATAACTACTATAATACTGCTCCTATGTACAAGAATATAACTACTATAATACTGCTCACTATGTGCAAGAATATAACTACTATAATACTGCTCCTATGTACAAGTAATATAACTACTATAATACTGCCTCCTATGTACAAGAATATAACTACTATAATACTGCTCCTATGTACAAGAATATAACTACTATAATACTTGCTCCTATGTACAAGATATAACTACTATAATACTGCTCCTATGTACAAGAATATAACTACTATAATACTGCTCCTATGTACAAGAATATAACTACTATAATACTGCTCCTATGTACAAGAATATAACTACTATAAATACTGCCTCCTATGTACAAGAATATAACTACTATAATACTGCTCCTATGTACAAGAATATAACTACTATAATACACTGCCTCCTATGTACAAGAATATAACTACTATAATACTGCTCCTATGTACAAGAATATAACTACTATAATACTGCTCTCCTATGTACAAGAATATAACTACTATAATACTGCCTCCTATGTACAAGAATATAACTACTATAATACTGCTCCTATGTACAAGAATATAACTACTATAATACTGCCTCCTATGTACAAGAATATAACTACTATAATACTGCTCCTATGTACAAGAATATAACTACTATATAATACTGCTCCTATGTACAAGAATATAACTACTATAATACTGCTCCTATGTACAAGAATATAACTATGTACTATAATACTGCTCCTATGTACAAGAATATAACTACTATAATACTGCTCCTATGTACAAGAATATAACTACTACTGCTCATGTAAAGAATACTGCTCCTATGTACAAGAATATAAACTACTATACTACTATAATACTGCTCCTATGTACAAGAATATAACTACTATAATACTGCTCCTATGTACAAGAATATAACTACTATAATACTGCCTCCTATGTACAAGAATATAACTACTATAATACTGCTCCTATGTAATACAAGAATATACTACTATAATACTGCTCCTATGTACAAGAATATAACTACTATAATACTGCTCCTATGTACAAGAATATAACTACTATAATACTGCCCTATGTACAAGAATATACTACTATAATACTGCTCCTATGTACAAGAATATAACTACTATAATACTGCTCCTATGTACAGAATATAACTACTATAATACTTCCTATAAATAACTACTCTGCTCCTATATATACAAGAATATACACTATAAACTGTCCTATGTACAAGAATATAACTACTATAAAACTGCTCCTATGTACAAGAATAAAACTACTATAATACTGCTCCTATGTACAAGAATTATAAACTACTATAATACTGCTCCTATGTACAAGAATATAACTACTATAATACTGCTCCTATGTACAAGAATATAACTACTATAATATACTCCTATGTACAAGAATATAACTACTTATAATACTGCTCCTATGTACAAGAATATAACTACTATAATACTGCTCCTATGTTACAAGAATAAATACTACTACTATAATACTGCCTCCTATGTACAAGAAAGATATAACTACTATAATACTGCTCCTATGTACAAGAATATATACTATTAATACTGCTCCTATGTACTAGAATATAAACTACTATAATACTGCTCCTATGTACAAGAATATAACTACTATAATACTGCTCCTATGTACAAGAAATATAACTACTATAATACTGCTCCTATGTACAAGAATATAAACTACTATAATACTGCCCTATGTACAAGAATATAACTACTATAATACTGCCTCTATTACAAGAATATAACTACTATAGAACTGCTTCCATGTACAAGAATATAAACTACTATAAATACTGCTCCTATGTACTAGAATATAACTACTATAATACTGCTCCTAATGTACAAGAATATAACTACTATAATTACTGCCTTATACTAAATTAAACTACTATAATACTTGTTGTGCTCCTATGTACAAGAATATAACTACTATAATACTGCTCCTATGTACAAGAATATAACTACTATAATACTGCTCTATGTACAAGAATATAACTACTTATAATACTGCTCCTATGTAAAGAATATAACTACTATAATACTTGCTCCTATGTACAAGAATATAACTACTATAATACTGCTCCTATGTACAAAGAATATACTACTATACATACTATGTACAAGAATATAACTACTATAATACTGCTCCTATGTACAAGAATATAACTACTATAATACTGCTCCTATGTACAAGAATATAACTACTATAATACTGCTCCTATGTACAAGAATATAACTACTATAATACTGCTCCTATGTACAAGAATATATCTACTATAATACTGCCTCCTATGTACAAGAATATAACTACTATAATACTGCTCCTATGTAATTCTACTATAAGCTTATGTACATATTACTAAATCTGCTCCTATGTACAAGAATATAACTACTATAATACTGCTCCTATGTAGAGGAATATAACTAATTTATTTACCGTTTTTGGTGGACTAATTGCAGACTAATGTGTATGCCCAAAGATGCTCTTTTTGGTCATAAATGGTGAATCTGATCTTTGTGTCATCTACCTCTACTTGTCTCTTTATACTTTCAGGATGGGTGGAGAAGGAGTCATACTACTAAAGACTTACTTCTAGAAGAGGATGCCATGCTGGAAGACTATGTATGCTGTAGACATACTGAGACAGTGATATCCACTTTATGTACTAATGGTGGGGGATGTTTTTTAATACCATGTAGATGCTTGAGACTTGTACTCTGGTCACCACCCCAGTTATGGAAATGAATGGTACATTCCTATGTAGTTCTAGCAAAAACTGGCAGATAGCTATGGCGGAAGCCACACTATTAACCCCTGCGTCACTAACCAGAGTGCCCACAGCGGACTCCTGCCACCTCCCAGTTGACCTGTACTGTGATCCTCCTATTCTTCCTGTTCCGCCAAGGTGTATCAAACATATGTACTTCTCCTAAACTTTATAAAACTTGTATGTTCATAAAATTAATTCAATCATTGTCTGTGTCAATATCTCAAATTTAGCTAAAAGCCTGTATTTTAAGGCACACTCCCCTTCTGAACATCAGATTATAGTCTGAGCCTACGTACAGATATATTGTATCTTCCTGAGAATTCTGAGGGCTGCCATCTGGAATCTGTCAACATTCTGATGACAGACACACCCCTAACAGCTTAGCTGAGGTCCCACAAAATGTCTCCTAGTGAATTTCATTGTATGAGGTTGATAGTCATCCGAACAACACATCTAGACACAATCATGATCTAAAGGATACCTATAGCATGTGGACCTAGGAAGGTCGAAAGATCGCTTTCAGGATCTAAAGGTCATCTAGATGTGCTCATGGACATAGAAACCTGTGGCTAGCACTGTGGGGTGGGACACCTCTGAGTACGGCACATCTAAGTATAGAAGCAGGGCATACTTGTCTTAAATGAAGTTTTCAATTCATACTTATCTTCATTGCAACATGTCAGAAAGATGACTACTGAGGTTAGGTGTTCCAGAACAAGAGGCCAAAAGGCCAATTGCTGAGCCTCAACCTCTTCAGCCTCGGTCTAAGATTTCCTTCAAGGGGTGTTCCTGAAAGAACAAGTTATTCTCTAGGACAGTGATTTTCAACCAGTGTGCCTCCAGCTGTTGCAAAACTACAACTCCCATCATGCCCAGGCAGCCTACAGCTATCAGCCTACAGAAGGGCATGGTGGGAGTTGTAGTTTTGCAACAGCTGGAGGCACACTGGTTGAAAATCACTGCTCTAGGAGATAACTGTTAGTTTGGTTCCTCCCCGACCAATCTCAAGATCTGGGGTGCCTTCATTAAGGATGGGCCCTGCTACTCATTTCAGATCTAGGGCACTGCTGAAGGTAGCTGAGTACAGAGCTAGACTCTCTTTAGTAGTCCCATAGAGCTTTAATGGTGCAACAGTGTGCTTTTTGGACTGCTAGGCCATTTAAAAGAGGGCCAGGAAACTCCCGTTCTGGAGATAACTGCGGGTTCCAGTGGTTGGACCCCTCAAGATCAAATAATTATGCCTTATTGATTAAGAAGGGTATAACCTATTGCAACAGGAATATCCCTTTAAGTGGTACACCCTGGCTTACAATGATTATAATCGTAGTAGACGCCCTTTTCGGGGGGCACTCAAATTAGCACTATTCATGTTGGTACTATTTCGGTACAAGTCTAGCAGGTCTTGTTCATAGGAGCACCATAGCTACCACCACAATTCATGTTCATGCTTTGCCCGGTGTTATGTTAGGGAGCGGTCCAGCCCACACCATTCAAGGGATTCACTATTATAGAGGAACCATTATGGGGCACTTTGGTTGTATGGTTTGGGCAGCATCTGGGAAGGAAATTAGTTTGAAAGTTACCAATTTGGGCTGTAATCATGGTTGCAGCTCTTGAAGTCTGGATTCTTTGCCCAATTTGAAGTTGCTTATTAAAAATGTTAAAGGAATGTGAGGTGTTACTTGTGAACCCAAAAGGAGGGGAGTTTACTGTACCATGTCTTAAGAGGGCGTGAAGAAGTCTTCTACTAATACATAGCACACAACGTCATCTAGAAGTTTAAACATATCTGACCATCTTCACATATTCTAAAGGGTTTGAAGGTCTAAAAATGTTCCATCATCTAAGACAACATGCATACATAGCTATGTGATCTGATTTTAAGCAGCTTCCATGGCTTCTGGGACTGTGAGCTCCCAATAAGTATCCAAGGGCATACATATCACAGAAGACATCCTATATACTCATGGACTTCAGCCGCCAAAGACACTGTAAACTGAAAGGAATATAAGATGAAGCTTCATGAAAAAAAAAACGAAGGGGATGAAAATCAGAAGGACAAGTCTCCCAGGACACCGTCATATCAGAATGTTTTTGAAGATCCACATCGAGGGGCAGCGGCGTAGCTAGAGGCTCATGGGCCCTGGTGCAAGAATTCAGCTTGGGCCCCGCTTCCCTCAGTACTTTGTGTGTCTTCTTACAAGGGTCTTTGGGCCCCCTCAGGCTCCTGGGCCCAGTAGCCACTGCTACCTCTGCATCCCCTATAGCTACGCCCCTGTTGAGGGGAGATATTACACAATACATCTCATAGGAGCCTGGGTGACTCTGTGACTAGAAGATAGCTGAAAAAATGGGTACTTTAGATTAGCTAAAGAAGACATAACACAACATGGTGACGTAGAAGAGGTCCTGTATGAGATGCTTTTACCCTCATAACCTTTTTGGAATGATGATACTTTCATATATGGTCTCAGTTTAGCCCCTGAAGAGTCTACAAACCAATGCATTATAAAGGCTCTTTTGGTTTAGTCATTGCCCCATAAAATAATTCCAGGTGCACACTTTAGGCCAAACTTATGGGTCGACATGACAACACAATCTAGAATAATATGAATGGTCAATAGAGACTCCCCAAGGACTTGCAGTAATTCCAAAAAACATGAGCACCACTCTCTTCTGACAATCCTTCATCTGGATGTGTTGTCCTCTGAGACATCACCTCAAATGACACTCTTTGGCGCCATGGTCAGTAGATGTCTTATTTTTACAAAGAGGCTCCAAAAGTGGTGCTAATGTGTAACGAGGCGAGCAATATTAGATAACCTCTTTTTATATATCATATTAGGAAATATTCAGTTCATAGAGGAGATCCAACCTCACCACGAATGTGAGAGCAAAACCACTCCTAAACACATGTTGTGCAGGACGAGTTACTAAGTGTATATGGTTCTATCTAAAGAAGGGGTGAGGTGGAGACCCTCAGCAGATTCCTCTGGAGACCTCAATCCTTGACCATCCCTCCCCTCTCCTCTTTGGCTATTAATACACCACCCAGGCTGGCAGCTGTAAAATGTAGCACTCTCTGAAATAAGGTATGAAGCCTGCTGGCGGAGGATAAAGTGTGCCTCATACCAAGTACGTATCATTACACCACTCCAGGACACCAACAGCTCGAATACATGTAAAGTGCTGACCTTTTCTGACCTCACCTGCTTACAACCACACGTATCTGTCCAAACCACAGAATATAAAAGACATTACACATTTATCTGAAAATCTGCTGAGAATGGCCAAAGGAAGTATACTGCACCTTTAAATCACAATACCAATATTATCGAAGGGGGTGCAGTAATAGGTTATAAATAGTTATGTAATGCTACCTGTATGCGTACAGCTATAATTACTACAATACTGTAAAATACTCAAGGAACTACTACATTATTCCCATTTGTACAAGAATATAACTACTATAATACTGCTCCTATGTACAAGAATATAACTACTATAATACTGCTCCTATGTACAAGAATATAACTACTATAATACTGCTCCTATGTACAAGAATATAACTACTATAATACTGCTCCTATGTACAAGAATATAACTACTATAATACTGCTCCTACAAGAATATAATACTATATATAACTGCTTCTATGTACACTACTAAAATATATATACTATAATACTGCTCCTATGTACAATTATACATAACTACTATAATATACTGCTCCTCCTATGTAATACTGAATACAACAATATAACTACTATAATACTGCTTCTATGTACAAGAATATAACTACTATAATACTGCTCCTATGTACAAAAATAATATAACTACTATAATACTGCTCCTATGTCAAGTAAATATAATACTATAATACTGCTCCTATGTACAAATGATACTGCTACTATAAAAATATATGTACTATAACTACTATAATACTGCCTCCTATGTACAAGAATATAACTACTATATACTGCTCCTATGTACAAGAATAAACTACTATAAATGTACTGCCTCCTATGTACCTAAGAATATAACTACTATAATACTGCTCCTATGTACAAGAATATAACTACTATAATATAACTAATATATACTGCTACTATATACTGCTATGTACAGAATATAACTACTATAATACTGCTCCTATGGCTACAAGAATTAAACTACTAATACTATTCTATGTACTAATTATAAACTACTATAATACTGCCTCCTATGTACAAAATAATAAACTACTATAATACTGCTCTATGTACAAGAATATAACTACTATAATATATGCCTCTATGTACAAGAACTATAACTACTTATAATACTGCTCCTATGTACAAGAATATAACTACTTAATACTGCTCCTAAAGTACAAGAAATATATCTACTATAATACTGCTCCTATGTACAAGAATATAACTACTATAATACTGCTCCTATGTACAAGAATATAACTACTATAATACTGCTCCTATGTAACAAGAATATTAAACTACTATAATACTGCTCCTATGTACAAGAATATAAACTACTATAATACTGCTCCTATGCACAAGAATATAACTACTATAATACTGCTCCTACGTACAAGAATATAACTACTATAATACTGCCTCCTATGTACAAGAATATAACTACTATAATACGGCCCTATGTACCTATATGAATACAAGAATAATAATACTACTATTATACACTGCCTCCTATGTACAAGAATATAACTACTATAATACTGCCTCCTATGTACAAAATATAACTACTATAATACTGCTCCTAATGTACAAGAATATAACTACTATTAATACTGCTCCTATGTACAAGAATATAACTACTATAATAATACTGCTACTCCTATGTACAAGAATATAACTACTATAATACTGCTCCTATGTACAATATATAACTACTATAATACTGCCCCTATGTACAAGAATATAACTACTATAATACTGCTCCTATGTACAAGAATATATAACTACTGCTCACAAGAATATAACTACTAATACTGCTCCTATGTTACAAGAATATAACTACTATAATACTGCCTCCTATGTACAAGATAAACTACTATAATACTACTATAAATACTATAATACCTCCTATGTACAAGAATATAACTACTATAATACTGCTCCTATGTACAAGATATAACTATATACTGCTCCTACTACTATAATACTGCTCCTATGTACAAGGAATATAACTACTATAATACTGCCTCCTATGTTATAACAAATAATATAACTACTTATAATACTGCTCCTATGTACAAGAATATAACTACTATAATACTGCTCTCCTATGTACAAGAATATAACTACATAATACTGCTCCTATGTACAAGAATATAACTGCTATAATACTGCCTCCTATGTACAAGAATACAAGAATATAACTACTATAATACTGCTCCTATGTACAAGAATATAACGACTATAATACTGCTCATATGTACAAGAATATAAACTACTATAATATGCTATATCCTATTACAAGAATATAACTACTATAATACTGCCTCCTATGTATACTACTATAATACTAAAGAAATATACTACTATAATACTGCTCCTATGTACAAGAATATAACTACTATAACTACTATTAACTACTGCTCCTATGTACAAGAATATAACTACTATAATACTGCTCCTATGTACAAGAATATAACTACTATAATACTGCTCCTATGTACAAGAATATAACTACTATAATACTGCTCCTATGTACAAGAATATAACTACTATAATACTGCTCCTATAAATACTACTAACTATATATATACTGCTTCTATGTACAAAGAAATATAAACTACTATAATACTGCCTCCTATGTACAAGAATATAACTACTATAAAATACTGCCTCTTATGTACAAGAATATACTACTATAAATACTGCCTCCTATGTACAAGAATATAACTACTATAATACTGCTCATTACTATAACAGCGTCCTGGCTCTACACTTCAGGTGGCCAATATTCGGACTCTTTCTACCACTTTTTAAAGGCCCACTTGTACGGTTGAAAAAAGACACAAGTCCATCAAGTTCAACCAAGGGAATGTGTCCCAGGCTGTACAGTGTTCCATCATTCAGTAGCCTTTCGTCTAAACAGTAAGGTCCATTTAGTTCCATTCTTCTTAGCGACGAACGTGTTCCTCCAGTTTCTGGTTATGACTCGGTTTGTTTACCTGACCTTGTCTTCTTGTCTGCTGCCTGTCCTGACCTCTGCCTGGCATAAACATAGATCTGAACTGTTTCAGTCTGGACCTTTGCACTGTCTGTCTAAGATTCCAGCAATCATTGTTATCAGAGACTACTGTAGGGTTAGTGACCTGAGGATTCCCTCTGAGAAATTCCATATCTCTTTGCTGGCGTTATAGGTGGAGTATCCATCTCTTAGACTCTGTTCCCTGGTGAAGATCTAGAGGTGACCAAACAACTTCCAGAGCTATTTGGCTGACTCAACATCATCTATCGCAGTGTTCCCCAACTCCAGTCCTCAGGGCCCACCTACCGGTTATGATTTGAGAATATCCCACAGACTGAATACCTGAGGTCAGTCTTGATGCTCTGACACTAATTATATCACCTGCTGAATACTAAGAAAATCCTGAAAACCTGACCGTCAGATGGGCCCTGAGGACTGGAGTTGAGGAACACTGATCTATCGGGGAAGAAGTGGAAGATCTCTGTATACGTTAGAAGACTGGCTGGTCCATCTGAAAATGGTGGGTCATCTGGCAGTGGTATAATGTGTATGGGGGCCTAAAGTCAAGTCCATTAGTGACCTGGTGGGTCCTCATGTCCAGTTGGCTATTGTTACACACATCAGATGACCTCGTATGACCAATAAAAGATCAATTATGGCCAATCCAAAGAAAACCACTCAGCAGTGGGAGATGCGTTCAGCACTTTTCAGAAGTTCCATGGCAGTGATTGGAGAAAGCAACGCATGAGTAACGTCTTCCCAATTCCTGGCCTGATCTCGTTCTTCAGACAGAAGCTGGTCCCAGAGGTGGAATCGGCACCTCGGTCCTCTTTTAAACTTGATTAGTCTGGAGAACACCTTCCATATGAACTGTTTGAGGGTGTCCGTTGCTTTAAATCCTAAAACTGGAGATACGGGAAGTGACAGGTGTATAAAAGAGCACCAATCTGTCACCCTGTAATAAGTCCCGTATCGTCTTACTCTCTGTGAGCGCTCTGTGCACCCCTGTGCATTTAACTCCATTAGTGAGGACACAACATGTCAGGGCAGAGGAAGCTAACGACGCGGAGAATCTACAAAAATTTGCATATTTCTGTAGCGGACTCTGCACCCGCGGCCTTTTAACGCCAGCACCTCGCCTGGCGGCAGGGACGAGCTTTCTCTCTGTCTTTGGGAGATTTTTGTATAATCAGAATGAAGTGTTAATCAGGGTAAGAGGAGACAAGATGCATTTTAAAAATAAAGCCCCCGGGGTCAGCAGAAAGAAGAGAAATTTTGTCGGGAGCCGTCAGCCACAAACCATTTCACACTTTTCAAAATAACCACAGCTGTGGAGCCAAAACTGCCGAGATGATTGTAATTGCTCTACTGCTGGAGGGGGTACTGGAGGCCTCAGGTATAGGGAGCTTGGATGCTGAATTTTAGGGTCCAAGTATAAACCAAAGTGGTAGTTCCTATAAGGGGTGCAAAGACCGGAGTCATACCTGGTGCCAAAAGTCCCACCTACCACCAGTATTATAACTTGGTGGACTGTTGGTCGTCAGCTTTATAATGGAAGCTCAGGAAGTTGTCAACACAAAGTGATAACCCACTGACACCTTCATTCTGGCCGTTATACAAGTACGTGTTGTGTGTGCCCTCTTAAAGGACCAGTACATGCCAAATGATTACTGACCGGCCAATGGCTGAGCACCTCCTGATCTATAGGTTCTTCTTTCATGTGAAAGATTGATTGTGATTGAACCGGACCCCTAATGGTAATGGCTCTCTGATCACTGCCGGTCCTAACCAGTATCTGTGTACCTGAAATCCCTCACCTGAGATTTGTATCACCACAGAGACTACTCTGGGGACAGGACCTGAGAAGGGGCCATAACCTGTGAAAGCTATGTATGGGTGAAGATTAGAGATCTCTGAATCCCAACTTTAGCCCTTGGCCAATTCTAAAAGCGACATCTACATCCTCATGACTTTACACTAGCTAATATGTAAAATGATTCTATGGCACTCCAGTAAATTTGTTTGATGCTTTTAATCCAGAAGTTTCACAAAACTACAATATCATAAATATCCATAGATTTTAGTCTTGAGGCCATTTGATAAGTCCCAACTTTTTGGTCTAAAAAGACTTGGATAAATAACTAGTATAATACTGCTCCTATGTACAAGAATATAACTACCTATATATATACTACTCTATAATACTATAATGCTCTACAAGAATATAACTACTATAATACTGCTCCTATATACAAGAATATAACTACTATAATACTGCTACTATGTACAAGAATATAACTACTATAATACTGCTCCTATATACAAGAATATAACTACTATAATACTGCTCCTATGTACAAGAATATAACTACTATAATACTGCTCCTATATACAAGAATATAACTACTATAATACTGCTACTATGTACAAGAATATAACTACTATAATACTGCTCCTATATACAAGAATATAACTACTATAATACTGCCTCCTATGTACTAAGAATATAACTACTATAATACTGCTCCTATATACTAAGAATATAACTACTATAATACTGCTCCTATGTACAAGAATATAACTACTACTATATACTGGCCTCCTATATACAAGAATATAACTACTATAATACTGCCTCCTATGTACAAGAATATAACTACTATAATACTGCTCCTATGTACAAAGAATATAACTACTATAATACTGCTCCTATGTACAAGAATATAACTACTATAATACTGCTCCTATGTACAAGAATATAAACTACTATAATACTGCCTCCTTGTACAAGAATATAACTACTATAATACTGCCTCCTATGTACAAGAATATAACTACTATAATACTGCTCCCTATGTACAAGATTATAACTAACAAGAATATAACTATAATACTACTCCTATGTACAAGAATATAACTACTATAATACTGCTCCTATGTACAAGAATATAACTACTATAATACTGCTCCTATGTACAAGAATATAACTACTATAATACTGCTCTCTATACACTATAAACTGCTTAGAACTACTAATACTGCTCCTATGTACAAGAATATAACTACTATAATACTGCTATGTACAAGAAATATAACTACTATAATACTGCCTCCTATGTACAAGAATATAACTGCTATAATACTGCCTTAGGTATTATTATTAGGTACTGTAGATAGGAGCATGCAATGTGTATATGGGGGTTGTATTTGATGAGTAAACCCTTTAACCCCCTCCCGTACAGAGTATTGCCTCTGTTGCGCTGTGTAGTAGCGGTGTCCTCGGGCAGTCACACAAAATACGTACTGTGATATAAATTGGCTCTGTATGTGGAAATCTCATATGGTTCTTGTTCAGCTAGCATCGATTTTCCCTGTTGGATTGAGCAGAGGACGCAGGTGTCCGCCGCCCCGCAGGGTTTGTTCTGCAATAATTGGGCCCGATGATAGAAAGCGCGGGCGCCGAGTGAGACGCTCCACTCTATAAAGAGTCAGATGTTGTGGAGCTTTGTCTGGATCACGGCTTTGAATTGAATTTGATGTGACGGCCTGTTTATCACCAGCAGAGGAAGGACTGGGAGGCTATGGGGTGGGGGGGATGCATGCTGACTTGCAGGAAAGCAAAAATAATCCTGTGGAAGAAGCATGGAGGCTGAGGAGGGCCAGGGAGGGGGATTACATTACGGCCCAGAGACTTAAATCACCCTGAGGGTAAATATAGAGCAGCGGTCTCGGTCATCTGGAATCTGCACACAGATCAAGGATGAGCAGTGAATGGAAATCACCTAGGCTTGCAACTCTGACCAGTGGAATGTCAGCCCTTGTAGGAACGTGGGATATTTCGGGGGGTTTATGGGGTCTGTAGTGTTATGTGATTTACCAGGGATCAACACTTAGGAATTAACCAGTGGTCAAACATAACCAAAAAAGTCAAATATTTCCTAAATATTCCCCGGATTACTCTCTGGCCTCAGGTTCTGGGCTTGGCCCGCTGCTCCCAGCTGGCACGAGAACCCTGGCATAGCTAGAGGTTGACAGAGGCAGGTTACAGTCACGTTCAGAACCCTATGCCCAAAAGACAGAGGCGTAGTTTGAAGCCCCTGAGCCCCAATACAAAATTTATACCCACACCCAAAAATGGCTTCTTCCACATCAGAAATGTCTAATACATGGAGCCCCCCCTCCCCCACTGAAGCTTGCATCAGGCTTAAAGGGGTTGTCCAGAATTAGGAAAATATGGCTGCCTTCTTCATAAACAGTGCCACACCTGTCCACAAGTCATAACATAGAGACAGATGAGGTGTTCTACATGGAAGTAAGCAGCCCTGGGTGTGAAACCACTGGGTCAATCAACCGGTTTGACTTTGGGCTAATCCTAAGGGAGTTATGCTGGCAGTCCCTGGTTTTTACACGTTGAGGGCTCATGCACACGGTCGGAGCTGGCCTGTGCCCGTATTGCGTCCCGCATACGCCGGGTCCGCAATACATGGGCACTGGCCGCGTGCAGCCCGCATCACGAATCGCGGACCCGGTGTATGCGGGACGCAATGCGGGCACGGGCCAGCTCCGGCCGTGTGCATGAACCCATTCACTTCAATGGGTCCGCAATCCGGGAGATGCAGAGCGGAGGCAAGGATCGGAACACCACGGAAGCACTACGGTGCCTCCGCACCGTCAAGTGAATGGGTCCACAATCCAAAAAACATTGTGGACAGCATGGGCACTGACGGCACACTTGACGGCTTGTGTGCATGAACTGCTATACAGGGAGCTCACTAAACAGGAGCCACCAAAACACTACTGCCTGCAGTAGTCCCGGTGTGGTTGATAGCTGACGGCTGGTCAGAAGGTCAGAGACACCGTTGTGAAGAATAGAGGGAACATACAGAAACAGGGTGAGGTCAGGGCAGGCAGAGTTCTTGCAAATTTGTGAAAGAGTCCAAAGTTCAGGGCAGGTAACACAGGGTCAGTACGGTGATCAGGCCTGGGTCAGGTCAGGTGGCAGAGACAGTCAGAATATTGGTATCAATCAGAAGTCGGTAGATAGGCAAACAAGCAGATTATAGCACTTCTGCAGCAAGTAGATCTATTGCTCCGGTACCAGTCCCCAGGGAAAGGTGTCTTAAGTACCCACAGGTGCCTAGACATTGGCTGGTGAAGTTTAAGAAGCATACGAGCTGGTAGTGCACCCTATGGGAGAAGCGAGGAGAGTCGTAAGACCAGCGTAGGTCGCGGCCTGTAACAAGGGAAACAGAACTCTGTCAGCTGAATCCACTGCTGGAGGGAAGAGGAGGGCATGTGGGATCTAGCAGCAAGAGAAGCCCGTCTGGAGAAGCAGGATGGTGGTCACATGTAAGAGAGTGAATGGTGGAACAGAGAGGTGGTCATCCACTCCACTGAAATCTAGCAGAGACTCTCTATAGATGGGATGTCCTCCCAGAAAACATAAAAGTCTAAAGTGAGAATACAACTGGGACAGACCTTCTTCCATCCAGTTCAATCCATCTCAGACCTGTTTGATCCATGTGAAGGAAACGGGCCAACTGAGATGTTTGTAGATCCTGCCAATGTCTTAAGGATCCACCTGCAACCTTCTGTGTATGGTGACTGGTAGACCGCCACCAGAGGCATGCAGAGGAGGAAAAATGACTGGTTGGATTTTGATGATAGTGGATGGGTTAACAGAATGCTGGCTCATTTTAGCTTTTCAAGTACTTAATAATTCATGCAGCTATAAATATGATGGCCTCAATAATTAAAACCCTTTTAGCAATGTTCCCTGTGAGTGTGGAGCTATCAGTTAACGAAGGCGGGTTATGAACATCTTACACACGAGACACAGGTCGCACCAGTGACAGATGCGGAGGAACAAGGGCTAGAAGACTATCTTGGGGCATTATAATGAGGGCTCCTCCAGATTTGGCTTAGTTTCTTGAGCTGTGGGGTCGTCAGCTACCTGATCATTAGTGATGGGGGAGGATTTTGTCACAATTATTTAAAAACTGATATACCTGAGATCTTACACATCGGCTTTACTATGGTCAACGACCAAGAACATGGAAAAGATAGAGGTTCAATCTCCAGCAAAGCTCAGATTAAACATGTTACACGTAGAAGGCTTCGGGAAATGAGGAGGGGCCGGACTGGTGCTGACATATTTAATGGGATGTATTAAATGGTGTAGTGTCTATGTACTAATCATCTGTCATATGCTGACTCGTGAGTCTGAAGCATTCCTACAACTCCAAAAATATTGTCACTATTATTAGGGCCAACTGGATTTGTGAACGATCTGGAAAAGGGTTGGCACCAATAATCGGCAAGCTAATCAGGAACCTCGGTGGTGATAGCTTTATTACTAGGACAAAGTGGTGGGTATTGACTGATGTGTGGAGCGGTGAGGAGAAGCGATGCCAAGTAACCTATATGGAGAGTAATCGTATCGGGGCTCAGATGTCCATAATACCTGGAACGCTACCTTCGCAACGGGGTCTGCCCCAAAATGTCCTCGTTAGTGACGATCGAGCACTAAGGTGCTCGTATGCTCGGGTGCTCTGGCCGAGCACCCGAGTATAATTGAAGTCTATGGGAGTAAACCAGGCACCCCCCGCTCAATGACACCGGGTGCACCCAAGTGTAGGCATGCTCGGCTGAACACCGAGTTCGGCTGAGCATGCTCGCTCAACACTACTTACCAAGTTAACTTGGTAACATGGGAACCAAATTGGGGACCAAAACATCCAGGGTGACTCCATTTTATGCATGTGCCTAGACATGAGAACCTGGACAACATGAAAAGCTTTCAAATACAGTATGACTCAATGTTATTCTGCTCCCTGGTGTACGTAGAAGATAGGGGTCCCGTAGCAGTGATGAAACTTGGGCCAACATTATAGAGCTGGGTATTGCTATTTTCCCCTACTGTTTCCATTCCGTGCTCCCAGGCCCAGTTCCTGATTTCCTTGGAATACATTTCCCACCACAGAGTGGAGTCCTTGGCGTGAAGTCCGCCCACAGTGGACGGGCCTTCTATTTCTAAGGCCCCCATAGCAGATATATAAAAAACATGACTTTTCAGAAATTTGTAATCATTTTGTAGATTTCAGTTCCCCGTGAAGTTGGGATTGATAGGGGGCACACGTTTTACAGTTTGGTTTTGAACTGTTTGATTCCATCTTGGAGATGTCAGCGTAATCTAATCATAAAATATGTGATCATAACTCTCGGCTTAAAGTGCTGATCCACCAGCAGCAGCCTGCTATGCAGAGTGACATGGAGAGTGCTTACATCTGTATCTGAGCTCACATCTAGACTTGAAGGCACTTAGGACAGGAAAAAAGTTGACAGGTGGCCCGAAAATGTGTAGCTTTGTTCAGGGTGTACAGACCAAAGTGGCAGTTATGGGGCCCATGAGAAGAAAGGGGTCCATTGATGACACGATGGGAGGAGAAAGGTAGGAGTCAACAAACATCAGGTTTCTTGTCCTGGACTGGTGGGATTGGATGATTTTTGATATGGTACTCATTTTATAGGTTTCAGTATGGTCTATGGTCCCTTTGCTTGTAGACGCACCACATACAATGGCTCTGTTTCACACAGTATTATGGAGTAATGATTCTAAGGGAGATACCTTGGAAAAAGGGCCTCCAGTGTAGCATGGCCTAACCTCTCTGTGTGGTTAATTATGAAATCGTAGCCATACCGACTTACAAGGGGGTCACAAACACAACTATGGGTGCCAGATTACAGCTCTGGAGGACGGACAGGGCAGTCTGATGGCCAATGTCCATGAGGTCTTAAGTTGAACCTACAGGAATGGAGGCCTGATGCACAGTAATGAAAAAAAACTAGAATAAAGTTAGACACGGCACGAGTCAATTTGTTATGAATTTCTCCAAAATTTTTGACTTCTTTAAATCCAAAACATTTGGGATTAGATCTGCACGATTCTTTGAAAATGTCAGCCACCATTTTACAATTTTGAAGGCCATTTCAAGTCGGCTAAAATTTACTCCACGCAAACCAAACCTACCAACAGGTTGGGCCGAAGCGGACTCTTGGCAAACTTTAGGAAAATCAATCATCTCTAGTCAGGCTCTAAGAAAAGATTGCAGATGGGGGGGGGGGTAATTGCCATAATCCCCATTCAAGCTTAGAACCCAGCATATGCATAGGACATGTCTGAGTGTTAAAATTTTTTAAAAAATTTGAAAAAAAAAGTTCAAAGTTAGAAAAAGATTACGAGCGCTGAAGAATTACAACTCCTGGCATCTCGTAACTTGCTTTTGTCAAGCAGTTCTGTTACGGAGAGTAGAAGGAACTTAAAAATCCCAAAGAGTCTGAACTCATGGTTGAGAGCTGACAGGGTAATTCTAGATAAATTCTGGGTGCCTGAGGGACTCACCCACGCAACGTTGTCTCCTATGTCTCCTCTCTCTCTCCCAATCTCTGCCCGACTCCTCTCCATCAATCTCTAATTACCCAGCATCCGCACAAGACCTTCTTATCTTACTCCAGACTCATCTCAAATTATATTTAGATCTTCTGCTCTGTCTCCCTTCTTAATATGGTGATTGTAAAAAAAAAATATCTATCCGTATTTCAACAGCTTGCTGGAGAACTGCTTAGGGCCACAAAATCAATAAATGAGAGTCGTTAACAGATCAGAGGATTCCGATGAAAGTTTGAGTCTGAGCTGAATGTGGATCACGGCCAATGGCTTACAGGTGGAATAATCTCCTGTGCCTATGTCCTACATGTGCAAGAGCTGAAAGCAGCGAGGTTGATTCATAGTGACCTGAGAGAAATGTGCAGAATTACAAGCTGGGGCAATACTCAACCATGTGGATAAATATTCATCCTCGACAATAACTAAATTATCTCCAGCCTTATGTGAGATCTGATAGATGATAGAAGGCCTTATCCTGAAGAAGATGAGGTCACTCAGGTGCTCCACAAGGCTTGCCTTTACCACATAGCATCCAAAACTAGAAGGATACCCGATCACCTGGAGGCCTATTAATGCATCATTGATGTTGCCACCATTATACCAGCTGTACAATTATAATTATATACAGGAGATACCCAGGTTATACCAGCATGCTCCATATCACTATATACAAGAAGATGTATAACTTATACCAGCTGTACAATTATAATTATATACAGGAGATACCCAGGTTATACCAGCATGCTCCATATCACTATATACAAGAAGATGTATAACTTATACCAGTGTACATATATAATTATATACAGGAGATACCCAGGTTATACCAGCATGCTCCATATCACTATATACAAGAAGATGTATAACTTATACCAGCTGTACATATATAATTATATACAGGAGATACCCAGGTTATACCAGCATGCTCCATATCACTATATACAGAACATGTATAACTTATACCAGCTGTACATATATAATTATATACAGGAGATACCCAGGTTATACCAGCATGCTCCATATCACTATATACAAGAAGATGGATAACTTATACCAGCTGTACATATATAATTATATACAGGAGATACCCAGGTTATACCAGCATGCTCCATATCACTATATACAAGAAGATGGATAACTTATACCAGCTGTACATATATAATTATATACAGGTGATACCCAGGTTATACCAGCATGCTCCATATCACTATATACAAGAAGATGTATAACTTATACCAGCTGTACATATATAATTATATACAGGAGATACCCAGGTTATACCAGCATGCTCCATATCACTATATACAAGAAGATGTATAACTTATACCAGCTGTACATATATAATTATATACAGGAGATACCCAGGTTATACCAGCATGGTCCATATCACTATATACAAGAAGATATATAACTTATACCAGCTGTACATATATAATTATATACAGGAGATACCCAGGTTATACCAGCATGCTCCATATCACTATATACAAGAAGATGTATAACTTATACCAGCTGTACATATATAATTATATACAGGAGATACCCAGGTTATACCAGCATGCTCCATATCACTATATACAAGAAGATGTATAACTTATACCAGCTGTACATATATAATTATATACAGGAGATACCCAGGTTATACCAGCATGCTCCATATCACTATATACAGAAGATGTATAACTTATACCAGCTGTACATATATAATTATATACAGGAGATACCCAGGTTATACCAGCATGCTCCATATCACTATATACAAGAAGATGTATAACTTATACCAGCTGTACATATATAATTATATACAGGAGATACCCAGGTTATACCAGCATGCTCCATATCACTATATACAAGAAGATGTATAACTTATACCAGCTGTACATATATAATTATATACAGGAGATACCCAGGTTATACCAGCATGCTCCATATCACTATATACAGAAGATGTATAACTTATACCAGCTGTACATATATAATTATATACAGGAGATACCCAGGTTATACCAGCATGCTCCATATCACTATATACAAGAAGATGTATAACTTATACCAGCTGTACATATATAATTATATACAGGAGATACCCAGGTTATACCAGCATGCTCCATATCACTATATACAAGAAGATGTATAACTTATACCAGCTGTACATATATAATTATATACAGGAGATACCCAGGTTATACCAGCATGCTCCATATCACTATATACAAGAAGATGTATAACTTATACCAGCTGTACATATATAATTATATACAGGAGATACCCAGGTTATACCAGCATGCTCCATATCACTATATACAAGAAGATGTATAACTTATACCAGCTGTACATATATAATTATATACAGGAGATACCCAGGTTATACCAGCATGCTCCATATCACTATATACAAGAAGATGTATAACTTATACCAGCTGTACATATATAATTATATACAGGAGATACCCAGGTTATACCAGCATGCTCCATATCACTATATACAGAAGATGTATAACTTATACCAGCTGTACATATATAATTATATACAGGAGATACCCAGGTTATACCAGCATGGCTCCATATCACTATATACAAGAAGATGTATAACTTATACCAGCTGTACATATATAATTATATACAGGAGATACCCAGGTTATACCAGCATGCTCCATATCACTATATACAAGAAGATGTATAACTTATACCAGCTGTACATATATAATTATATACAGGAGATACCCAGGTTATACCAGCATGCTCCATATCACTATATACAAGAAGATGTATAACTTATACCAGCTGTACATATATAATTATATACAGGAGATACCCAGGTTATACCAGCATGCTCCATATCACTATATACAAGAAGATGTATAACTTATACCAGCTGTACATATATAATTATATACAGGATATACCCAGGTTATACCAGTATGCTCCATATCACTATATACAAGAAGATGTATAACTTATACCAGCTGTACATATATAATTATATACAGGATATACCCAGGTTATACCAGCATGCTCCATATCACTATATACAGAAGATGTATAACTTATACCAGCTGTACATATATAATTATATACAGGAGATACCCAGGTTATACCAGCATGCTCCATATCACTATAAACAAGAAGATGTAGAACTTATACCAGCTGTACATATATAATTATATACAGGAGATACCCAGGTTATACCAGCATGCTCCATATCACTATATACAGAAGATGTATAACTTATACCAGCTGTACATATATAATTATATACAGGAGATACCCAGGTTATACCAGCTGTACATATATAATTATATACAGGAGATACTCAGGTTATACCAGCATGGTCCATATCACTATATACAGAACATGTATAACTTATACCAGCTGTACATATATAATTATATACAGGAGATACCCAGGTTATACCCAGCATGCTCCATATCACTATATACAAGAAGATGTATAACTTATACCAAGCTGTACATATATAATTATATACAGGAGATACCCAGGTTATACCAGCATGCTCCATATCACTATATACAGGAAGATGATACACTTATACCAGCTGTACATATATAATTATATACAGGAAGATACCCAGGTTATACCAGCATGCTCCATATCACTATATACAGAAGATGTATAACTTATACCAGCTGTACATATATAATTATATACAGGAGATACCCAGGTTATACCAGCATGCTCCATATCACTATATACAGAAGATGTATAACTTATACCAGCTGTACATATATAATTATATACAGGAGATACCCAGGTTATACCAGCATGCTCCATATCACTATATACAAGAAGATGTATAACTTATACCAGCTGTACATATATAATTATATACAGGAGATACCCAGGTTATACCAGCATGCTCCATATCACTATATACAGAAGATGTATAAACTTATACCAGCTGTACATATATAATTATATACAGGATACCCAGGTTATACCAGCATGCTCCATATCACTATATACAAGAAGATGTATAACTTATACCAGCTGTACATATATAATTATATACAGGAGATACCCAGGTTATATCAGCATGCTCCATATCACTATATACAAGAAGATGTATAACTTATACCAGCTGTACATATATAATTATATACAGGAGATACCCAGGTTATACCAGCATGCTCCATATCACTATATACAGATATTATACAATATACAGTTATACATACCAGCTGTAGGACATATATAATTATATACGAGATACCCAGGTTATACCAGCATGCTCCATATCACTAGTACATGATATACTTATACTGATATACAGTTATAATTATACATTATACTCAGCATATACATATACTTATAACAGCTATAAAAAATATATACAGGGATCCCATATACACATGCTATATCACATATACAACCAGAAGATGTATAACTTATACCAGCTGTACATATATAATTATATACAGGAGATACCCAGGTTATACCAGCATGCTCCATATCACTATATACAAGAAGATGTATAACTTATACCAGCTGTACATATATAATTATATACAGGAGATACCCAGGTTATACCAGCATGCTCCATATCACTATATACAAGAAGATGTATAACTTATACCAGCTGTACATATATAATTATATACAGGAGATACCCAGGTTATACCAGCATGCTCCATATCACTATATACAAGAAGATGTATAACTTATACCAGCTGTACATATATAATTATATACAGGAGATACCCAGGTTATACCAGCATGCTCCATATCACTATATACAGAAGATGTATAACTTATACCAGCTGTACATATATAATTATATACAGGAGATACCCAGGTTATACCAGCATGCTCCATATCACTATATACAAGAAGATGTATAACTTATACCAGCTGTACATATATAATTATATACAGGAGATACCCAGGTTATACCAGCATGCTCCATATCACTATATACAAGAAGATGTATAACTTATACCAGCTGTACATATATAATTATATACAGGAGATACCCAGGTTATACCAGCATGCTCCATATCACTATATACAAGAAGATGTATAACTTATACCAGCTGTACATATATAATTATATACAGGAGATACCCAGGTTATACCAGCATGCTCCATATCACTATATACAAGAAGATGTATAACTTATACCAGCTGTACATATATAATTATATACAGGAGATACCCAGGTTATACCAGCATGCTCCATATCACTATATACAAGAAGATGTATAACTTATACCAGCTGTACATATATAATTATATACAGGAGATACCCAGGTTATACCAGCATGCTCCATATCACTATATACAGAAGATGTATAACTTATACCAGCTGTACATATATAATTATATACAGGAGATACCCAGGTTATACCAGCATGCTCCATATCACTATATACAAGAAGATGTATAACTTATACCAGCTGTACATATATAATTATATACAGGAGATACCCAGGTTATACCAGCATGCTCCATATCACTATATACAAGAAGATGTATAACTTATACCAGCTGTACATATATAATTATATACAGGAGATACCCAGGTTATACCAGCATGCTCCATATCACTATATACAAGAAGATGTATAACTTATACCAGCTGTACATATATAATTATATACAGGAGATACCCAGGTTATACCAGCATGCTCCATATCACTATATACAGAAGATGTATAACTTATACCAGCTGTACATATATAATTATATACAGGAGATACCCAGGTTATACCAGCATGCTCCATATCACTATATACAAGAAGATGTATAACTTATACCAGCTGTACATATATAATTATATACAGGAGATACCCAGGTTATACCAGCATGCTCCATATCACTATATACAGAAGATGTATAACTTATACCAGCTGTACATATATAATTATATACAGGAGATACCCAGGTTATACCAGCATGCTCCATATCACTATATACAAGAAGATGTATAACTTATACCAGCTGTACATATATAATTATATACAGGAGATACCCAGGTTATACCAGCATGCTCCATATCACTATATACAGAAGATGTATAACTTATACCAGCTGTACATATATAATTATATACAGGAGATACCCAGGTTATACCAGCTTAATTTACAGGATCCAGTTATCAGCTGGCATATACAAGAAGATGTATAACTTATACCAGCTGTACATATATAATTATATACAGGAGATACCCAGGTTATACCAGCATGCTCCATATCACTATATACAAGAAGATGTATAACTTATACCAGCTGTACATATATAATTATATACAGGAGATACCCAGGTTATACCAGCATGCTCCATATCACTTATATACAAGAAGATGTATAACTTATACCAGCTGTACATATATAATTATATACAGGAGATACCCAGGTTATACCAGCATGCTCCATATCACTATATACAGAAGATGTATAACTTATACCAGCTGTACATATATAATTATATACAGGAGATACCCAGGTTATACCAGCATGGTCCATATCACTATATACAAGAAGATGTATAACTTATACCAGCTGTACATATATATAATTATATACAGGAGATACCCAGGTTATACCAGCATGCTCCATATCACTATATACAAGAAGATGTATAACTTATACCAGCTGTACATATATAATTATATACAGGAGATACCCAGGTTATACCAGCATGCTCCATATCACTATATACAAGAAGATGTATAACTTATACCAGCTGTACATATATAATTATATACAGGAGATACCCAGGTTATACCAGCATGCTCCATATCACTATATACAAGAAGATGTATAACTTATACCAGCTGTACATATATAATTATATACAGGAGACACCCAGGTTATACCAGCTGTACATATATAATTATATACAGAGATGTACACCAGGTTATACCAGCTGTACATATATAATTATATACAGGAGATACCCAGGTTATACCAGCATGTCCATATCACTGTATACAAGAAGATGTATAACTTATACCAGCTGTACATATATAATTATATACAGGAGATACCCAGGTTATACCAGCATGCTCCATATCACTATATACAAGAAGATGTATAACTTATACCAGCTGTACATATATAATTATATACAGGAGATACCCAGGTTATACCAGCATGGTCCATATCACTATATACAAGAAGATGTATAACTTATACCAGCTGTACATATATAATTATATACAGGAGATACCCAGGTTATACCAGCATGCTCCATATCACTATATACAAGAAGATGTATAACTTATACCAGCTGTACATATATAATTATATACAGGAGATACCCAGGTTATACCAGCATGCTCCATATCACTATATACAAGAAGATGTATAACTTATACCAGCTGTACATATATAATTATATACAGGAGATACCCAGGTTATACCAGCATGCTCCATATCACTATATACAAGAAGATGTATAACTTATACCAGCTGTACATATATAATTATATACAGGAGATACCCAGGTTATACCAGCATGCTCCATATCACTATATACAAGAAGATGTATAACTTATACCAGCTGTACATATATAATTATATACAGGAGATACCCAGGTTATACCAGCATGCTCCATATCACTATATACAAGAAGATGTATAACTTATACCAGCTGTACATATATAATTATATACAGGAGATACCCAGGTTATACCAGCATGCTCCATATCACTATATACAAGAAGATGTATAACTTATACCAGCTGTACATATATAATTATATACAGGAGATACCCAGGTTATACCAGCATGCTCCATATCACTATATACAAGAAGATGTATAACTTATACCAGCTGTACATATATAATTATATACAGGAGATACCCAGGTTATACCAGCATGCTCCATATCACTATATACAAGAAGATGTATAACTTATACCAGCTGTACATATATAATTATATACAGGAGATACCCAGGTTATACCAGCATGCTCCATATCACTATATACAGAAGATGTATAACTTATACCAGCTGTACATATATAATTATATACAGGAGATACCCAGGTTATACCAGCATGCTCCATATCACTATATACAGAAGATGTATAACTTATACCAGCTGTACATATATAATTATATACAGGAGATACCCAGGTTATACCAGCATGCTCCATATCACTATATACAGAAGATGTATAACTTATACCAGCTGTACATATATAATTATATACAGGAGATACCCAGGTTATACCAGCATGCTCCATATCACTATATACAGAAGATGTATAACTTATACCAGCTGTACATATATAATTATATACAGGAGATACCCAGGTTATACCAGCATGCTCCATATCACTATATACAAGAAGATGTATAACTTATACCAGCTGTACATATATAATTATATACAGGAGATACCCAGGTTATACCAGCATGCTCCATATCACTATATACAAGAAGATGTATAACTTATACCAGCTGTACATATATAATTATATACAGGAGATACCCAGGTTATACCAGCATGCTCCATATCACTATATACAGAAGATGTATAACTTATACCAGCTGTACATATATAATTATATACAGGAGATACCCAGGTTATACCAGCATGCTCCATATCACTATATACAAGAAGATGTATAACTTATACCAGCTGTACATATATAATTATATACAGGAGATACCCAGGTTATACCAGCATGCTCCATATCACTATATACAAGAAGATGTATAACTTATACCAGCTGTACATATATAATTATATACAGGAGATACCCAGGTTATACCAGCATGCTCCATATCACTATATACAGAAGATGTATAACTTATACCAGCTGTACATATATAATTATATACAGGAGATACCCAGGTTATACCAGCATGCTCCATATCACTATATACAAGAAGATGTATAACTTATACCAGCTGTACATATATAATTATATACAGGAGATACCCAGGTTATACCAGCATGCTCCATATCACTATATACAAGAAGATGTATAACTTATACCAGCTGTACATATATAATTATATACAGGAGATACCCAGGTTATACCAGCATGCTCCATATCACTATATACAGAAGATGTATAACTTATACCAGCTGTACATATATAATTATATACAGGAGATACCCAGGTTATACCAGCATGCTCCATATCACTATATACAAGAAGATGTATAACTTATACCAGCTGTACATATATAATTATATACAGGAGATACCCAGGTTATACCAGCATGCTCCATATCACTATATACAGAAGATGTATAACTTATACCAGCTGTACATATATAATTATATACAGGAGATACCCAGGTTATACCAGCATGGTCCATATCACTATATACAAGAAGATGTATAACTTATACCAGCTGTACATATATAATTATATACAGGAGATACCCAGGTTATACCAGCATGCTCCATATCACTATATACAAGAAGATGTATAACTTATACCAGCTGTACATATATAATTATATACAGGAGATACCCAGGTTATACCAGCATGCTCCATGGTGTTATTTAGTCACATGATGATTAACCAGTCATAATATGGTGGTATTGTTCCGTCATGGTATACTGGTGTTACTCAGTCAATGTATAGTGGTGTATGTTTTAACATGAATTTGACGATTTGAGAATAAATAGGTTTAGGAAGGCTAAGTGATAAAAATATTTACTTAGTGTGATTAAATATAAGGTAAAACAAACAAATTACATACAGAGTAATAAAAGCAAATAATTACATATAATAATTAAAGGGGACATCAGTACTTAAAGGGGTTGGACATACCCAGATTTTCACCCAGGCAGCCTGCCTGACAACAGCATTGAACTCCCTTGCCAGGCGCTGGATTGCGCAGGGCAAGGGCTCGTTTGTTTACAATAGCAAACTGCCAAGTGGAGGCTTCCGCCCAGCAGTGTGTTCGGGGACGTCACCGGCTCTAATGGGCTGACTTTAGCGCTGCGCTAGCCGTTTTACTGGCTAGGGCAGCGCTAAAGCCCGCCCATTAGTGCCGGTGACGTCACTGGGCTCACTGCTGGGCGGAAGCCACCAGAACTGGGCAAAATGCCTTTGCCCTGCGCAATTTAGTGCAGGGCAAAGGAGAGCATCGGAGCATAAAATTCTTCGATGCTCTTGTCAGTCGGGCTGCCTGGGTGAAATTAAGGGTATGTCCGGGTTCAGCTCTGAACCCGGACAACCCCTTTACCTTATATGGGTTTTCCAGGATATTTTTTTTTTACTGATGATCTATCCTCAAGATAGGTCATCAGTATCTGATTGGTAGGGGTCTGACACCCGCAACCCCGCCGATGAGCTGTTTGAGAAGGCACCGTCAATCCTGTGAGCACCGCTGTCTTCTTGCAGCTCACCAAGCTCAGCACTGTACATTGTATAGCAGCTGTGCTTGGTTTTGTAGCTTTGCCCCATTCATTTGAATGGGGCTGAGATGCAACTAGGCCACGTGATACGTGAACGTGTCATCATTTGGCCTAGGAAATGCAGAGAAAAGGCCACGACGTTAACAGCCATGCAGCCTTCTCAAACAGCTGATCAGCCAGGGTCCTGGGTGTCGGACCCCTAACTATCAGATACTGATGACCCTTCCTGAGAATAGATCATCAGTAAGGAAATCTCAGAAAACCCCTTTAAGTATGTAAAATACTTTTATAACACAGTGTAATTTAGTCAGGTTATGGTAGTGTTATTTAGTCATGAGTAGTGTTGAGCGAGCATGCTCGGCCAAACACTGTATTCGCTCGAGCATGGCTATGCTCGGCACATCGGTGACCGCGTGTGCTTAAGCACCATGCTTGAGTCCCCTCCCCGCACGTTTCTTGGCTGCTGTGCAGCCAATCAGCGTGCAGGGCGGTACTGGCATTCACTGTAATGCCGCAGCCATGTTGGCTACTGGCATTACAGTGATTGGCTGGCCGGGAACGCGTCATCGGGTGCTATATAGCACCCGGTGACGTGACCCGGCTCAGTCTTAGTCAGGGAGAGCTGCTGCAAGGAGGGACAGATAGTGTAGCGATAGGAATTTGTTAGGCAT
Organism: Rhinella marina; assembly: GCA_900303285.1. NCBI lineage: Eukaryota > Metazoa > Chordata > Amphibia > Anura > Bufonidae > Rhinella > Rhinella marina. Next base: position 83,142 of record ONZH01003152.1, read on the forward strand.
GGTTAATTTTTCTTTTCAAAAGACCCAAAAGTCCTTTTAAGGACTATTGTTTTATCTGGCTGCAATTTATATATATATTTGGGGGGGGGGCAACAATTGCGCAAAATTGCCTGACCTTAACACCACATGTGCTGTGTGTGTTATAACATTTGTGTATCCTAAATACCTGACATCCAGTGTATTTTTTTCTGCCGCTAATCAAGGCGGCATTAGGTGCGCTACGTCTGCTGTATAACATTTGTGTATACTAAATACCTATGACATTCAGTGTATTTTTTTCTGCCGCTAATCAAGGCGGCATTACCTGCGCTACGTCTGCTGTATAACGTTTGAACATCCTAAATACTTGTGACATTCAGTGTAATTTTTTTCTGCCGTTAGTGACGATGATATTCCCTGCGCTACGTCTGCTGTTTAACGTTTGAATATCCTAAATACTTGGGAGTCCAAGATGCATCCAGACATCCTCCCCATGCTGTTCCCAAAACATTTCAGTGGTGTTTCCATCATTTTTTGACCTTTTCCTGTGAACCAGACACCCTCCCCTCTTCAGAGCAGGGGGTGCCTGGTTTAGTGCTCGGGTTCTCCCATTGACTTCCATTGTGCTTGGGTGCTCTGTACAACACTTGAGCATCACCAACTGTTCTACCCGAGCACCAGAGCACTTTGGTGCTCGATCAACACTAGTCATGACATGGTAGTATTATCTAGTCACAGTATGGTGGTGTTATCCACTCAGGGTATGATAGAGTTATTCAGTTGCAGTATGCTGGTATTTTTTAGTCTGGTATGATGGTGTTGTTCAGACATATTATGGTAGTATTATTCAGTTACAGTATGATGGCGTTATTCAGGTCTGTGTATAAGAGCGGGGTCAGAGGAGCAGTCTTTGTGAGAGATGAGAAAACCAGGAGCAGTCTGTCAGAGGGTGGCATAGGGAGCAGACTGTATGAGGGAGGAGGACATGGGGAACAGTCTGTGATCCCCTACAATTTTTACGAAGAGTCTTCCTGTTGCTCTTCTGGGAGCCACCGTCCATTGACAACACTTTGTAGTGCACATCTTTATTATAATCCCCTAAAGGCTTTGGCCTTGGTATTTTGGTTCTCCAACTGTTGTGGGACTAAAACTCCCAGTACAGGAGGCAAAGCATCATGCTGGAAGATCGTGAGATCCACAGGTTGGAGACGACTACCTTAAGGTGTCTTGCATGGTTGTAAAAATATCCAAGCCTCGAAGACCCAATAAGGAACAGAGTCTTACAAAGTACAAAGCAGATCCAACGACTGCATATAAAATCGACTTATCAAGCAGTTTCTGAGGTGGAAGATATTCAGTTTTGTGTTGAGTTGTCTTGCTGCCTCAATGCCCCCTGTCCTGCTTCTGGCAGTAGGATACTTGAGGACTCATAGTATATTAGGAGACCGATCTCATGTAGACATATATAGACAGTGGTTACTGGAGGAGGGGGGTTCAAGTGACGAATGTCCAGACTGGCAAGCCTGTTAGGATAGGATGTCCCTCCCGAGTTCTTGACCTCATCCTATCCAGCCCCCTCATCCTCTTTTATGGACTGGGTGTCAGATTTTGCCTTTGCTTTTTCAGTCTGTGCACACTGGGATAGCCTCCACCACTTGTTCCCAGACTCTCGCCTCCATCTCAACCAGCTCAAGGAGCTGTCCCCAAGCCCCCAAGTAAGAGTGGAGCCATCTCACCAAGAAGCCAGAGGAGATACCTGTCCATCCGAAACTATTCCTTTACCTGTAGGGGTGGCGAAAGGGGTGTTGGTACAATCCTCCTAAAGTTCTCCCCCCACCACTGATTTTAAACTGGGACCCAAACCTGTGACCTGTTGATTTGGAACGTGCGAGAGGATGAAGGGGCTGTGGCTGGTTTTGGCAGCTCTGTGCCTCGCCCTGGCCAACCTGGGTGCCCGGGCGGAGGACGGACTCGACTTCCCAGAGTATGACGGAGAGGACAGAGTCATCCACATCAGCTTGAAAAACTATAAGGCCGCCCTAAAGAAGTATGACGTTTTGGCTTTGCTATACCATGAACCTATTGGGGATGACAAAGCTTCCCAAAGACAGTTTGAGATGGAGGAGCTGATTTTGGAGGTACCGAGAGACACAAGGAGATACTTGTTATTAATGTCATGGCTGCATGTACCAAAAGTGGTTGTTAAAATCCAAAAAATTGGGTAACTTGTGATTTCATTTAGTGGATGGAAATCCCAGCTTTGCGTCTTCCTCCACTAGAAGACATCACAACTTGACTCAGGGACTTCACATAGCTTCTTTTCACCCTTTTGCTACGCCCTCCTGCAACCTTTACTTATTGCTGGCTTTATTCTGTAACTTTCATCCCTGTCTTGTGCTGTCAAACACAGTCAGAGACATCACCTTTTCTAGATTACATCAAAACTTTTAAAACACACAGTGACACCCAACTTAATCTTGTGTTGTAGTCAAGCAATACGTTAAAGTTGTCGGAGGGTTCAAAAGCCATTTCATATTTTAGGCTATAGAGTGATTTATCATCGTGTATTGTGGAAAAAAGCCTCTTTTTTAAATGCAATTATTATGATGACTTAATTAGGGCATGAATATGTATGCAATGCATTTAAATAATATGAAAATGTATGCAAATTTTGTTGCGCATCATCAAGATTATCACGTAGGTTCCTTCTGATAACCCGCTGTTTGCATGTATAAGCCCCTCCTGCTGTGACATCACATAATACTGGTGACCTCTGGCAACTTTGTGCTGTATGCTTCTGACCATCTGTGCATTGTCTGCCAATTTTATAGTTCGACCAGTTAGCTAGCATCTGATTGGCTACTGTTGTGTCCAGTTGTGCTTCTAACATCAATATGAGGCCTGTCACTGGCTGCAGAGACAGTTACTTCAGTTCTCCTCAGGTTAAGACATGGAAGCTGCTGAGGTGGTAGACCTGACTAGTCGATATTCAGAACTCAGCATTAGTTTTAATGTCACAAGTCGCACGTCCCAGGGTCTGCTAACATGGCAGATTTTAAGAATATCTTTAAATTATGTCAACATGTCTGCCTCACAGGTGTTAATAACCTTCCACCCATATCTGGGCGGGGCCATCAATGACTTGGGCCTGTGTCTGATGGATCTCCTTTAGTTAAAGGGAATTCATGAGCTATGACACATCTTTTCTTTTCTATTAATTATAATATTACAGAGACCATCTTGTCGATGACAAGTGCTGTCTTTAATTTCTAGCAGAAAACTTCTTTAAATGTTCACATAATTTTTATGTTGCATGCAATACCACTTTTGACCACTGCCATCAGCTATAGACATCCATGCAACAGCGCCCCCCTCGCAAGATCCATATTTTTTAATGTTTCAAATGGAGTCTCCTCAAGACAGTGCATCTTAAATCCCTTATAGAACATACTGTGTAAAAAGAGTTGGATGAGCCTCATTGAAGTTGTAGCTCTTTGTCAAGTCATGGCTCAAGTTAATGGCTAACCTCCGGCACTCCAGCAGTGGTGAAACTACAACTCCCAGCTTGCTCCATTCATTCCTATGGAGTTCTGAGAACAGAAAAGCAAATGCACACCTTGGGAGTCATAGTTTTACCACAGCTGGAGTGCCGGAGGTTAGCCATCACTGGTCTAGTCTATGAGCTCGTTCAAATGAGTGAGGGTAGGCTGCAATACCACATACAACCTGAGGACAGGTGTGGTGTTGTTTCTGGAAGGAATCAGCCATATTATAGTAATCCTGGACAACTTTTTTAGGGGTATTAAAAGGACATATCTATGTAATGAGGACCATAAGTAGATTGATTATGAACCTTCTCAGATAGTTCAGCTCTCCATTCTAGGTGTCGATGATGGGGCCCTGTCATTTACTCAGATTGCTGGGTACCAATTTTGGCTACGTCTTCATACTAAGTGGTTATATTAGATCATTCTGTGGGCAGATTGAAAGAGCAGTCCTATCATCAGTAAGAGCTCCCAATTATAAGTCTAGGGTTGCATGCTCGACCTTTACCCTACCATGCCTCAACTGGTGGACAATTAATTGAGAGAGACTAAGATGAAGTGTCCAATTCTTGAGGGAAACTTAAGAAGGGAAGGAAACTTAAATAGCTTTAGCTCAATTTTTGATGGCCATTGAGTTCCCAAAATATGACAAATCCTCATCTCCATGTGGACAGTAAAGAACATGGAGAACATCTGAGCTAATGGTGGTGGACTGGGTCTATGCTCTTCACAGTCAGGTCTCATCTCACCCATCTGATGCAAACATGTTACAGTATATGAGGTCTTCACAACTATTCTGGACAGTAACATGAGTTACACGGAGGATAGACAGATATGAGATAGATAGATAGATAGATAGATAGGAGATAGATAGATAGGAGATAGATAGATAGATAGATAGATAGATAGATAGATAGATAGATAGATAGATGATAGATATGAGATAGATATGAGATAGATAGATAGATAGATAAAGATAGATAGGATAGATTAGATAGGAAGATAGATAGATATGAGACAGATAGATAGTAGATAGATAGATAGAATAGATATGATGATAGATAGATATGAAGATAGATATGAGATAGATAGATAGATAGAATAGAATAGATATGATCGATAGATAGATAGATAGATAGATACATACATAGATAGATGATAGATGTGAGATAGATAGATAGATAGATAGATAGATAGATAGACAGTAATGATGATGATGGTAGTAGTACTTAATATTTTGTGGTATCACATATGTGCACACCCCCGCCACAGATGTGTCTATATTTAATGTACTGGGAGCTGGGCTCTGCCGGTGATATGGCTCCGGTGCCCGTACCTTTATAAGGTATGCTGTGTGGATCCGGGCACAGCGTCTTTGCTGACTCCATTAAAAAAAATAAAAAGAAATAAAAAAAAAATTTCCCCAGTTCTTCCAGTGGATTGGAGGAGAGCAGTTGCTGAGGCCAAGAATGGGCTGTCCTGGGCCAGATGGGCTGGAAGGGGAGATGTGTTGAGTGGGGCTGGCGGGCACACCACCCCCCGGGCACTGCTTAGGTTACAGGCTGAAGTGCACATTCAGGGGAATTGCAGCACTGCTCCATATGGTCGTCTCTCTGGAAAAGGCTTAGAGGGGACGAGAGCTCCTCTCACACTGAGCCGCAGCACCGGCCAAGAGGCTCAAAAATAGACTCTTTATAAGGTTCGCCTGCAGTTCAGACGCCCGCTCCCTGGATGCCTTAACAGAACCCAAAATATTCTGGGCACAGGCGACATTGTGGCCTATCGTTCAGCACTCAAATTATCACTAGCCCTGCAATCATCCTCTCCCGCCCTGAAATGTCTGATAACAGGGAGCAATAGATTGTATTCTCCTGCTCTACAGTCATCCTCTCCTCTGAAATGTCTGATAAGAGGGAGCAATAGATTGTATTCTCCTGTCCTACAGTCATCCTCTCCCGCCCTGAAATGGCTGATAACAGGGAGCAATAGACTGTATTCTCCTGTCCTACAGTCATCCTCTCCCCTGAAATGTCTAATAACAGGGGGCAATAGATTGTATTCTCCTGTCCTACAGTCATCCTCTCCCCTGAAATGTCTGATAACAGGGGGCAATAGATTGTATTCTCCTGTCCTACAGTCATCCTCTCCCCTGAAATGGCTGATAACAGGGAGTAATAGACTGTATTCTCCTGTCCTACAGTTATCCTCTCCCTTGCCTGAAATGGTTGATACCTGGGAGCAATAGATTGTATTCTCCTGCCCTACAGTCATCCTCTCCCCTGAAATGGTTGATACCTGGGAGCAATAGATTGTATTCTCCCAGTGGCGTAACTAGAAATGACTGGGCCCCACAGCAAATTTTTGAATGGGGCCCGCCACAGCAACTTCTTTGCAACCCTCTTCTCCCGTGCAACCCCAACTCCAGTGGCTAGTCAAGATAACTCTTTCAACGAGACTCTGTCCGTTTCTTATAGTGTCATTGTATAACACTGTTGAGGGGGCGCAGACAATAAAATCTTTTGGTTATCCTTCTGGGTGGGCCCCTTATGAGTTTGGGCCCCAAAGCAGCCGCTTCCCCTGCTTCCCCTATAGCTACGTCCCTGTATTCTCCTCTCCTACAGTCATCCTCTCCCCTAAAAAAGGCTGATAACAGGGGGCAATTGACTGTATTCTCCTGCCCTACAGTCATCCTCTCCCCTGAAATGACTGATAACAGGGGGCAATAGATTGTATTCTCCTGCCCTACAGTCATCCTCTCCCCTGAAATGACTGATAACAGGGAGCAATAGATTGTATTCTCCTCTCCTACAGTCATCCTCTCCCCTGAAATGTCTGATGACAGGGAGCAATAGACTTTATTCTCCTGTCCTACAGTCATCCTCTCCCCTGAAATGGCTGATAACAGGGAGCAATAGACTGTATTCTCCTCTCCTACAGTCATCCTCTCCCCTGAAATGTCGGATGACAGGGAGCAATAGACTGTATTCTCCTGTCCTACAGTCATCCTCTCCCCTGAAATGGCTGATAACAGGGAGCAATAGATTGTATTCTCCTGTCCTATAGTCATCCTCTCCCTGGCCTGAAACGGCTGATAACAGGGAGTAATATATTGTATTCTCCTGTCCTACAGTCATCCTCTCCTGAAATGGCTGATAACAGGGAGCAATAGATTGTATTCTCCTGTCCTACAGTCATCCTCTCCCCTGAAATGGCTGATAACAGGGAGCAATAGATTGTATTCTCCTGTCCTACAGTCATCCTCTCCCCTGAAATGTCTGATAACAGGGAGCAATAGACTGTATTCTCCTGTCCTACAGTCATCCTCTCCCCTGAAATGGCTGATAACAGGCAGCAATAGATTGTATTCTCCTGTCCTATAGTCATCCTCTCCCTGGCCTGAAACGGCTGATAACAGGGAGTAATATATTGTATTCTCCTGTCCTACAGTCATCCTCTCCCCTGAAATGGCTGATAACAGGGAGCAATAGATTGTATTCTCCTGTCTACAGTCATCCTCTACCCTGAAATGGCTGATAACAGGGAGCAATAGATTGTATTCTCCTGTCCTACAGTCATCCTCTCCCCTGAAATGTCTGATAACAGGGAGCAATATATTGTATTCTCCTGTCCTACAGTCATCCTCTCCCCTGAAATGGGCATGATAACAGGGAGGCAATAGATTGTATTCTCCTGTCCTACAGTCATCCTCTCCCCTGAAATGTCTGATAACAGGAAGTAATAGATTGTATTCTCCTGTCCTACAGTCATCCTCTCCCCTGAAATGTCTGATAACAGAGAGCAATAGATTGTATTCTCCTGTCCGACAGTCATCCTCTCCTCTGAATGTCTGATAACAGGGAGCAATAGATTGTATTCTCCTGTCCTATAGTCATCCTCTCCCCTGAAATGGCTGATAACAGGGAGCAATAGACTGTATTCTCCTGTCCTACAGTCATCCTCTCCCCTGAAATGGCTGATAACAGGGAGCAATAGATTGTTTTCTCCTGTCCTACAGTCATCCTCTCCCCTGAAATGGCTGATAACAGGGGGCAATAGACTGTATTCTCCGGTCCTACAGTTATCCTTTCCCCTGAAATGTCTGATAACAGGGAGCAATAGATTGTATTCTCCTGCCTACAGTCATCCTCTCCTCTGAAAATGTCTGATAACAGGGAGCAATAGATTGTATTCTCCTGTCCTACAGTCATCCTCTCTCCTGAAATGTCTGATAACAGGGAGCAATAGACTGTATTCTCCTGTCCTACAGTCATCCTCTCCACCTGAAATGTCTGATAACAGGGAGCAATAGATTGCATTCTCCTGCCCTACAGTCATCCTCTCCCCTGAAATGTCTGATAACAGGGAGCAATAGATTGTATTCTCCTGCTCTACAGTCATCCTCTCCTCTGAAATGTCTGATAACAGGGAGCAATAAGATTGTATTCCTCCTGTCCCTACAGTCATCCTCTCCTCTGAAATGTCTGATAACAGGGAGCAAATAGATTGTATTCTCCTGCCTACAGTCATCCTCTCCCCTGAAATGGCTGATAACAGGGAGCAATAGACTGTATTCTCCTGTCCTACAGTCATCCTCTCCCCTGAAATGGCTGATAACAGGGAGCAATAGATTGTATTCTCCTGTCCTACAGTCATCCTCTGCCCGGCCTGGAAAGGCTGATAACAGGAAGCAATAGACTGTATTCTCCTGTCCTACAGTCATCTTCTCCCCTGAAATGGCTGATAACAGGGAGCAATAGACTGTATTCTCCTGTCCTACAGTCATCCTCTCCTCTGAAATGTCTGATAACAGGGAGCAATAGATTGTATTCTCCTGCCCTACAGTCATCCTCTCCCCTGAAATGGCTGATAACAGGGAGCAATAAACTGTATTCTCCTGTCCTACAGTCATCCTCTCCCCTGAAATGGCTGATAACAGGGAGCAATAGACTGTATTCTCCTGTCCTACAGTCATCCTCTGCCCGGCCTGAAAGGCTGATAACAGGGAGCAATAGACTGTATTCTCCTGTCCTACAGTCATCCTCTCCCCTGAAATGTCTGATAACAGGGAGCAATAGATTGTATTCTCCTGTCCTACAGTCATCCTCTGCCCGGCCTGAAAGGCTGATAACAGGAAGCAATAAACTGTATTCTCCTGTCCTACAGTCATCTTCTCCCCTGAAATGGCTGATAACAGGGAGCAATAGACTGTATTCTCCTGTCCTACAGTCATCCTCTCCTCTGAAATGTCTGATAACAGGGAGCAATAGATTGTATTCTCCTGCCCTACAGTCATCCTCTCCCCTGAAATGGCTGATAACAGGGAGCAATAAACTGTATTCTCCTGTCCTACAGTCATCCTCTCCCCTGAAATGGCTGATAACAGGGAGCAATAGACTGTATTCTCCTGTCCTACAGTCATCCTCTCCCCTGAAATGTCTGATAACAGGGAGCAAGTAGATTGTATTCTCCTGTCCTACAGTCATCCCTCTGCCCGGCCTGAAAGGGCTGATAACAGGAAGCAATAGACTGATTACTCCTGTCCTACAGTCATCTTCTCCCCTGAAATGTCTGATAACAGGGAGCAATAGATTGTATTCTCCTGTCCTATAGTCATCCTCTCCCCTGAAATGTCTGATAACAGGAAGCAATAGATTGTATTCTCCTGCCCTACAGTCATCCTCTCCCCTGAATGGGCTGATAACAAGCGGGCAATAGACTGTATCTCCGTCCTACAGTCATCCTCTGCCCGGCTGAAAGGCTGATAACAGGGAGAATATGATTGTATTCTCCTGTCCTACAGTCATCTTTCTCCCCTGAAATGTCTGATAACAGGGAGCAATAGATTGTATTCTCCTGCCCTACAGTCATCCTCTCCCCTGAAATGGCTGATAACAAGGGGCAATAGACTGTATTCTCCTGTCCTACAGTCATCCTCTGCCCGGCCTGAAAGGCTGATAACAGGAAGCAATAGACTGTATTCTCCTGTCCTACAGTCATCCTCTGCCCGGCCTGAAAGGCTGATAACAGGAAGCAATAGACTGTATTCTTCTGTCCTACAGTCATCCTCTACCCGGCCTAAAATGTAGAGGAGTCCATGGTAGACAGGAGTCCCAAATAGAAAAGCTATGGATAGAAAAGAATTCAGGGAAGAGAGGAGTCTTAAGAAGAAAGGAGTCTTAAAAAGAAAGGAGTACTGAGTAGAGAGGAGTGCCAAACAAAAAGAAGTCCTTGGCAAAAAGGAGATCAGGGCACAGAGGACACCTAGGCAGAAAGGAATCCCAAACAGAGTAAAGTTGTGGGTAGAATGGCATTCAAGGCAGAAAGAATTCCAGGGCAGTGAGAACCAGGGGGGGCAGAAAATAGACTTGGGGCAGAGAGAGAAGTGAAAAGCGGGGCAGAAAGGAGCCTTTTCAGTTCCCTAGACCACCAAGGAATTTTAGATGAACCCTTTCACTGCCCCAGACCTCCAGTGATTCTGTAATGAACCCTCTCACTACCATAACTGCCAAGCATACAGACATCAACCTATTTACTGGCCTAGACCACCAGGAATACTAGCATTAACCTCTTCATTGCCATTGATAACCAGAGATATTGTGGTTAAGCCCCTGCCTACTACGCACCACCAAGTCACTGATAATAAACCTTCTCACAACCTTAGGCCACCAAAGATGTTTACTTTAACCCCTTCACTGCACAAGACCTCCAGGGATTTTAACTCCATAGACACCAGAGATTCTGTAATTACCCCCCCATTGCTGTAGACCACCATGGAATCCAGCATAAAACTCTTCATTGCCCTAGCAAACCAACCATTCTGAAATAAACCTTCAGTAACCGGGTATTGATCACCTGGTTACTGATATCACTGCCACAGGTCACCATAGATACTGATATTAACCCCTTCATTGCTTTAGACCACCATGAATTCTAACATTAACCTCTTCTTTCTGGGAGACCACTTTGTCTTGGAATTCTTCTCAGCCTTTGGAGAGCCACATGCTTTAATTCTCGGATCTTGGTCTTCCTTGCGTTTTTGTTAGGGGTCAAAACTCCTTTAACAAAAAACAAGAGGGTTTTTTTGGTGTTCGGTGACACACCACCACCCCCAACCTGAGAAATACATCACAAGGCTCATTCAGCCCTTGTCTCCTCTCCCTTGCAGGAGGACATGTGACCCAATGACATACCTCCCAAGTGTCCCTCTTTTGGAGGGACAGTCCCTCTTTTTGACCCATGTCCCTCTGTCCCTCTTTTATCCTTAAATGTCCCTCTTTTTGACCCGGAGGATTAATGCATAAATGTGCGTTAATAAATTTACTAAATTGTTCCTAACTAAAGTGTCTGTTTGGTTTCTACCTATAATTTAGACCAGAACTTCATTATTTGGTGCAATTTGGACCTTAAACTATCTATGATCTGATGATTTATGTGCTAATATTTATGTGGACAATGACATGCAAGAAGAAAATTGCCGCAGGGGCTCCAGTAATTATGCTTTGGGCGGAATTAGAGGTGTGGCCTAGTATGAAAAAAACTGCCATGATGCATGCCACACTCATTGTCCCTCTTTGCAATTTTCGAAAGTTGGGAGGTATGCAATGATTTGGTTGTATCTCCATGGTTGGTCTAGAACTGTGAAGGTTCTCAAGAACTAGAAGCATAATGGAAAGGGATCAACCTAACTTCCACTTCTCAACCAGGGGATTAGAGAGTACATAGCCTCAAAGCTTGTCCTTCAAGTGGTCAGTTCCACCTGTTTACAACCATGTCCCACCTATTTAGATTACAGCAGGCTGGATGGACGTATAGAAGCTAATCGTCCAGCTGGAGCCTACAATCACACATGTGGATATGGCACATAGCCTCTTCCTCCAGTAGATGGCATCACAACCTGCAGATCCATCATAATCGTCTGGCCAACTGCTGTTTACTGCAAAGATCACAGGATTTTTTTTTCAATTTTCGCGTTTTGAGCATCTGCTCGTCTTTACTAACAGCATCGAAACATAATAGATTCTTACGTGGGCGGCAAAACGAGAGCGAAGTGTCATCGAAGACAGACGGGCGACAGAGTTCAGAAGGCTGCCTTGTAAAAATAATCTCTACCTGTGTTTAGAAGACTGTAGTGCCAACTGGCAAAGATATATTGCAGCAATCCAGGGAAATTAGTCACTATATTGATCTGATGCAAGTATGGAGATACAAACCAAAATACGTTATATTCTTGTACATAGAAGCAGTATTATAGTATTATATTCTTGTACATAGGAGCAGTATTATAGTAGTTATATTCTTGTACATAGGAGCAGTATTATAGTAGTTATATTCTTGTACACAGGAGGCAGTATCATAGTAGTTATATTCTTGTACATAGGAGGTAGTATTATAGTAGTTATATTCTTGTACATAGAAGCAGTATTATAGTATTATATTCTTGTACATAGGAGCAGTATTATAGTAGTTATATTCTTGTACATAGGAGCAGTATTATAGTAGTTATATTCTTGTACATTGGAGCAGTATTATAGTAGTTATATTCTTGTACACAGGAGGCAGTACATAGGAGCAGTATTATAGTAGTTATATTCTTGTACATAGGAGGCAGTATTATAGTAGTATATTCTTGTACATAGGAGCAGTATTATAGTAGTTATATTCTTGTACATAGGAGCAGTATTATAGTAGTTATATTATTATTCTTGTACATAGGAGCAGTATTATAGTAGTTATATTCTTGTACATAGGAGCAGTATTATAGTAGTTATATTCTTGTACATAGGAGCAGTATTATAGTAGTTATATTCTTGTACATAGGAGGCAGTATTATAGTAGTTATATTCTTGTACATAGGAGCAGTATTATAGTAGTTATATTCTTGTACATAGGAGCAGTATTATAGTAGTTATATTCTTGTACATAGGAGCAGTATTATAGTAGTTATATTCTTGTACATAGGAGCAGTATTATAGTAGTTATATTCTTGTACATAGGAGCAGTATTATAGTAGTTATATTCTTGTACATAGGAGGCAGTATTATAGTAGTTATATTCTTGTACATAGGAGCAGTATTATAGTAGTTTATATTCTTGTACATATGAGCAAGTATAGTAGTTATTCTTGTACATAGGAGGCGTAGTTATAGTAGTTATATTCTTGTACATAGGAGCAGTATTATAGTAGTTATATTCTTGTAGCATAGGAGCAGTATTAAGTAGTTATATTCTGTAATAGGAGCAGTATTATAGTAGTTATATTCTTGTACATAGGAGCAGTATTATAGTAGTTATATTCTTGTACATAGGAGCAGTATTATAGTAGTTATATTCTTGTACATAGGAGCAGTATTATAGTAGTTATATTCTTGTACATAGGAGGCAGTATTATAGTAGTTATATTCTTTACATAGGAGCAGTATTATAGTAGTTATATTCTTGTACATAGGAGCAGTATTATAGTAGTTATATTCTTGTACATAGGAGCAGTATTATAGTAGTTATTATCTCTTGTACATAGAGCAGTAGTATAGTAGTTATTATTCTTGTACATAGGAGCAGTAGTATAGTAGTTATATTCTTGTACTAGGAGGCAGTATTATAGTAGTTATATTCTTGTACATAGGAGCAGTATTATAGTAGTTATATTCTTGTACATAGGAGCAGTATTATAGTAGTTATATTCTTGTACATAGGAGGCAGTATTATAGTAGTTATATTCTTGTACATAGGAGCAGTATTATAGTAGTTATATTCTTGTACATAGGAGCAGTATTATAGTAGTTATATTCTTGTACATAGGAGCAGTAGTTATAGTAGTTATATTCTTGTACATAGGAGCAGTAGTATAGTAGTTATATTCTTGTACATAGGAGGCAGTATTATAGTAGTTATATTCTTGTACATAGGAGCAGTATTATAGTAGTTATATTCTTCTTGTAGTACATAGGAGCAGTATTATAGTAGTTATATTCTTGTACATAGGAGCAGTATTATAGTAGTTATATTCTTGTACATAGGAGCAGCAGTATTATAGTAGTTATATTCTTGTACATAGGAGCAGTATTATAGTAGTTATATTCTTGTACATAGGAGCAGTATTATAGTAGTTATATTCTTGTACATAGGAGCAAGTATTATAGTAGTTATATTCTTGTACATAGGAGCAGTATTATAGTAGTTATATTCTTGTACATAGGAGCAGTATTATAGTAGTTATATTCTTGTACATAGGAGCAGTATTATAGTAGTTATATTCTTGTACATAGGAGCAGTATTATAGTAGTTATATTCTTGTACATAGGAGCAGTATTATATAGTAGTTATATTCTTGTACATAGGAGCAGTATTATAGTAGTTATATTCTTGTACATAGGAGCAGTATTATAGTAGTTATATTCTTGTACATAGGAGCAGTATTTATAGTAGTTATATTCTTGTACATAGGAGCAGTATTATAGTAGTTATATTCTTGTACATAGGAGCAGTATTATAGTAGTTATATTCTTGTACATAGGAGGCAGTATTATAGTAGTTATATTCTTGTACATAGGAGCAGTATTATAGTAGTTATATTCTTTGTACATAGGAGCAGTATTATAGTAGTTATATTCTTGTACATAGGAGGCAGTATTATAGTAGTTATATTCTTGTACATAGGAGCAGTATTATAGTAGTTATATTCTTGTACATAGGAGCAGTATTATAGTAGTTATATTCTTGTACATAGGAGGCAGTATTATAGCAGTTATATTCTTGTACATAGGAGCAGTATTATAGTAGTTATAGTCTTGTACATAGGAGGCAGTATTATAGTAGTTATAGTCTTGTACATAGGAGGCAGTATTATAGTAGTTATATTCTTGTACATATTGGAGATAGGGGCAGTATTATAGTAGTTACTGTATATTTGTGTAGTGTAGTTTAGTGATAGTGGGGCCCTCAGCTGTCACTGTGGCACTTTCTAGAAATGCATGCATGTAATGATTTTTCTAGTTTTACAGTCCTAAAACATTCTCTTTCTTCTCTCTTTCTCTTTTTCTCCCATTTTGTATTTTTCCCTAGTTAGCTGCCCAAGTCCTGGAAGATAAAGGAGTGGGATTTGGGTTGGTGGACTCTGAAGAAGATGCTGCTGTTGCCAAGAAATTAGGTGAGTGTTAAAAGAAAATCCAATTTAATTTTTGTCTTATGATTTTGTTTGTTACAGTGTAAAAGTTTTGTTGTGAAATTTCGGTTAAGTCTTATTCTGCCCTCTAGTGGGCAGAAGTGCAGAAACAATATATTAGCATTTTAGCATATAATTACCAGATGTCTGTCACGTTGTTTTCTCAAACTTCTCGAATTAACGGATTATACCCCTTTGGTGCTTATCAGAGCTGCTAGTAAGACAGAATGTATGACTCTCTGCTTTGACAGAACGATTGATTAAAATGCCAGGATGCTGGGCACGCACGGTGAGACGGCACTGAAATCAATGTTGCTTCTAAAAAAACTGCTGATTCAGGAATACCAGTCACCGAAATCTCTGACCTAGAATGGCATTGCAGTACAGAAGAAAGCAGCTGGGGCAGACATTTTGTCCCATAATATTCCTGAGGCTTCAATTTCACGTACACTTTGGTGTGTATTACCATGGCAACCATGGCAAATCCATTGTTTCCAATGTCCATTTTGTCCCTGACATACATACTTATCACATATTTAGAGTTGGCTCAAGAGAATAGGATTGTTAGTGCAGTCTGAAAATTTTTCCCAACAGAGACACACCCATGTTTGAACCACACGCCCCTTTCTCACATAGTCCCACCCCCGCAGAGCACATATGAGTGCCGGGGCTGCAATATCCTGGCCATGTGCAGTTAATGTTCATGGACAGATGTTTTCTTAGGGAAAGCCACTCTCTATGAGCCGTATGAGAGATTTGTCTGCTCAGCTAGGGTCCAAGAGGTCTACGCTTTTTCCAGGAGTCCTCCACACACCAGAGGCAGACATTTTGTCCTGCACACACCAGAGGCAGACATTTTGTCTCCCACACACCAGAGGCAGACATTTTGTCCTGCACACACCAGAGGCAGACATTTTGTCCCACACACCAGAGGCAGACATTTTGTCCCTCAAATCAGAGGCAGACATTTTGTCCCGCACACACCAGAAGCAGACATTTTGTCCCGCACACACCTGAAACAGACATTTTGTCCCGCGCACACCAGAGGCAGACATTTTGTCCCACACACCAGAGGCAGACATTTTGTTCCGCACACACCTGAAGCAGACATTTTGTCCCGCACACACCAGAGGCAGACATTTTGTCCCACACACCAGAGGCAGATATTTTGTCCCGCACACACAAGAGGCAGACATTTTGTCCCGCACACACCAGAGGCAGACATTTTGTCCTGCACACACCAGAGGCAGACATTTTGTCCCACACACACCAGAGGCAGACATTTTGTCCCACACACACCAGAGGCAGACATTTTGTCCCGCACACATCAGAGGCAGACATTTTGTCCCACACACCAGAGGCAGATATTTTGTCCCTCACACCAGAAGCAGACATTTTGTCCCACATACACCAGAGGCAGACATTTTATACCGCACATAACTGAGGCAGACATTTTGTCCCTTACACACCAGCGGCAGACATTTTAAACCGCACACAACAGAGGCAGACATTTTGTCCCCCACACACCAGAGACAGACATTTTATATCGCACACACCAGAGGCAGACATTTTGTCTCTCACACACCAGAGGCAGACATTTTCTCACTTACAAACCAGGGGCAGATATTTTATCCCCCACACACCAGAGGCAGACATTTTGTCCCGTACACACCGGAAGCAGACATTTTGTCCCGCACACACCAGAGGCAGACATTTTGTCCCGTACACACCAGAGGCAGACATTTTGTCCCTTACACACCAGAGGCAGACATTTTGTCCCGTACACACCAGAGGCAGACATTTTGTCCCACACACACCAGAGGCAGATATTTTGTCACTTACAAACCAGGGGCAGATATTTTATCCCCCACACACGAGAGGCAGACATTTTGTCCCGTACACACCGGAAGCAGACATTTTGTCTCGCACACACCAGAGGCAGACGTTTTGTCACAATCACAATGTTGCCTCCTCAGTCTTATACAGTCAGGCATTTTGTTAAATATTTTTGTAGAATTGGAAATGTTCCCATAAAATATCACAATGAACACAAAGTGCAATGTGTTCACTCAGATGCCAACAGTAGTGGCTGGTTGCTATGGTCAATGGACGCTTCCATTTTGATTTTGCCCCAGTTCTATTAAATTCACCACAACATCAACAGCAGCACTCAATTTAAAGTTTTATCCTGCAAAATGGCCGCCTCCTTCTGAGAGAGCGACATTATGCACACTTTCATCTTTCATATTTATGCCATATGAGAACATTTTTCCCCTTTGTAAACAATCCTACAGAAGAAGCAGGTTATAGACATTAAAGAGTAAGTCCAATTAAATTTAAAAGTGAAGCGCCTGGTTGCCATAGAGACCCCTATTCTGATTATATGGGGGGGGCTCAGAGCAGAGACGCTTCCAGGAGAACTCAATGTTTTGACGAAATGAAGCACAAACAGACCCGACTGCGTTAACCTCGCTGATCAAACATTTCTTCATTAGCAGTAGATTGGTGTAATGCTCTGCAAGGAGGGCCTGGCACGGACATGAAAAGCCTTGAAAATTGGAAGTGGCTGAGTACTTTTCGAGCGGACCTGATTAGGTCTCTGAAAGCATCTTGATTCCAGTTGTCATGTAGAGGTTAGGAGCCTACCTCAAGTATCATCGACGAGGGACTCTCTATATGGTCCTTATGCCTAGGACAAGTGGTCACAGCCGAAACGTAGACCTGTTCTCCGTGTATCTGTTAGGGAATGGCGAAAGTCTAGACCCACTGAAAGCTAAGGAATCTCCTCTCCACTGCCCAACCTAATACATACATGCCAACAGTCCCAAATGTGCGTCTCTCTCGATTCACTTGTAATGGAGGTTAGAAAATAGTCAAGTAATTGTGCTCAGCTACACAGAAGTGAAAAGAGAGACCTGTGAAGGCATGGTCATGTCTCCAGTCATCATGATAAGGGCAGAACAGTGAGTGCAGCTCTGGAGTATAATACAGGATGTAACTTTTGATGGTTTTGGGAAACCACGGTAGCTTCAGTTTGTACAATGCCGTGATACGTGTGACCTCAGTGTGTGGAACCTGTTACAATGTATCAGCTGCCCTGGTGAACACTAGATTGACACATCTCAGAATGGACTCTTTGTATACAGAATTTGCCGTCTCTGCTTCTCTGCTCAACAAAGGACCATTTCAAGTTCAGGAATTGGGGGGAGGGCTCCATCACTACGCATCGTCATGGAAACCACATCAATAGTGATGCACAACCTGGCTCCACAAACACACACAATACACACTGTATCCTAATGGTGACAACCCTGCCACCAGCACCGAGTACATTCAGTGCCAGAAGAAGCACTGAAGATGATGCCTAATCTGCACCTTCTTCTCGGCAACACCTTTAGATTAGGTTCATATTGAGTTTTTTTGGAGGAGGTTTTGGGCCAGAATTAGAAGTGGAAGTCCTTCCTTTATATTTCCGACTTCTTTTTTGGCTTTAGCAGAAAAATCTGGAGGAAAATCTACCTCAAAACTTCCTCCAAAAACTGTGTGAACTTACCTTTATAGCCCCAAATGAAGATAGATAAAAAAACGAAAGATCTTTCTGGGAACGTTCTTTCAAAGAAAGATCTTTCATCTGACTACTGGGAGAAAATATTAAACTGGGCCGGCTTTTCTTTCATACAATAATGCTCGAACGATCGTTCATCGTTAAATGTCAACCAACGAACGTTTGTTTTGGTTGAAATTGTCCAGATAATGGCGGATGAGAACCACGCAGCCAAGCTCCGCCCACCCACCACAGCCAATGGCTACATAAGTTTACGACTAAATCTTGCAGCCATTGGCTGTGGCAGGTAGGCGTGGCTTGGCAGTGTGGGTCCAACCCCTTAGAGCTCTAGGGCAATGCATCAGGTGACCTTGAGAATGTTTAATAGGGGTTCTTTAACCCTCGATTTCCAGTTTAGGGGGCAAATTATTGTACACAAGATCACGTCCGAAATTTAGCTTTAACTCGGCAGCAGAAAAAGAAGCTCCGCCCAGTTCAGGGGATGTTGAAAGGCAGCGCATTGGTGTAAAGTATTGTGTTCTGGACTGTATGACCACGAAGAAGACATTTCTGAGTGATTTTCTTCAGCCCTACATTAATACTGTAGTAATATAGGAAGCTGATAGCGGTCATGCGGAAATGAGGAGGGTGGAGTTACCCTTTAATTTTATTTTTTTTTAAATCTACTTACAATACAATGAGAATGCCTGAAGCCCTACACCAGCCCTCCCCTCCTATTACTACTGTGTGACTGCACATAAGACACGGCTGCTTGTTAAACACGACTATCGGAACGCGCCGTCTTCTGCACCCCGATGGGCGAATGTGATAAAAGTAGAAACCTTCTTGTGAGAGTCATTTTAGTTTTGTGCGCACCATGACAGCGAAAATCATTATTTCCTGAGTTGGGTTGTAATTAGAGACGAGGGGTGATTGACGCTCCAATAAACAGTGCGGGGGAGGTGCGCAGCTCCGCAATTACAAGACGGTAAACACGTCTTATAAAATCACGGACCCCAGTGAGGTAATAGCCCATCAGCCAAGTACATAGAGAAGATGGGGGGGTGACAGTAAAACCCAAGATGGCACCTCCGCCTAGTGCCCCCAAGACTAGACCGTGCTCACCACCAAATGATGGCGTAATGCTTACTTCACGCTAGTTCCCACCTCGTGTGGTGTAAACCTGAGCTGGGGCCCCCTCTGTGTCCACGTAACATACAGATATGTATGGGGCACCTAATAAACAACCAAAGGGTATTGGGATGTGTAACCTTCAAGGGGTTGTCCAGCCAATGAACATTTTTGAAAAACTGCTTAGCACGGCATAAAATAGTAAAGAAATGAATACTCACTTTACCGATCCCCTATTCCTCTCGTTTTAATGCTTCCCAAGCTTTTGGTGGTGATGTACCCCAACATGTGACTGCTGCAGCCAATCACTGATGTCTCAAAACAGTCATGTGACACCACTGAGGTCCCTGCTGCCTAATGCCATCATAGCTGGAGGCCAGAATGTAGAGGTCACCTAGAAATTGGAATGGGAATGGCAGTTCAGTATTACATTTTTTAAATTATTATTTTATACCTTTTAATCTAGTTTTTAAACAAAATGTCTGGAAAACCCCTTTACAATTGGACTGGAGGACCTGTCCTGTCCAGCATCACACATACATTGATTTAAATGGCCACTGTGTAATGCTTAGTTTCCCCTGTGGGGGAGCTGCAGGGAAAGCAAACACTTTCTCCACAGATCACTATTACTGGGGACACTTCGAGATCCACTTCTAATCAATTGTCCAAGATGGAGAGCCCCTTGAAAGTGGTCACCTCTCCTGCGCCGCACTGCGAGCCTCCTGCAGAAGATTACTCACACCTTTGCTTGGCTTTCCTCCCGTATTGATTCCGACATTCCTGCCGGCAGCTTGCAGAGAGTTTTTATTTATCCAAATATAAGTCACCCATCTGATCAAATATTTTACTCCATAGTGAATCTCTGCAGAGCCGCAGGCAGATGTCCCAAGCACACAGCCCAGCTGGCTTCAGTAGCTCACAGGGCTAACAATTTGTGCTTAGAAAGAAGCTAATAAAGGCTGATTCACACGACCATGATCGGCCTGGGAAACACAGTCCGTGTATCAGCCGTATCCCCTGGGCTAGCGGCGGCTCATGTGAGTACAGTACATTAGACCCACAATCATATATGAACTGACTATACCATAAAACACTATTGTGCAGTCAGTTCTGGTCAAGAGAGCCGCGGTCCGCCCAGAAGATGTGGCTGACACTTGATTAGCACTAGCTTTATAGTGGTTGGTGCCCTGTTCTTTCTAATACACAGTTCCAAATCCTCTGCTTCTCTCTACTCAGTTATAGAATAAAATGACACAATTCTGGCTGCCTGGAGCCACCACTAGAGGGAGCTGAGGAGCTTGCTGAAGGCAGGTTTAGTATTGACTTTAGGAACTTTGAGCTCCACCTAGTGGTGGCTGGGGGACTCTAGAATTTTGTCATATTATCACCTGCGTAAAGTGAACAGGAGGTTTGGAGCTATGTTAAAAAACTGGAGCTCTGACCCCTATAAAAGATATGTTCTGAAACTAAAGGGAAACTGTTTCGTACTGATAACTTATTCTCAAGAGAAGTCATCCGTACCTGATTGGTGGGGGTCCAACTCCTGACACCCTTGCCAATCAGCTGTTTGTGGAGGCCATAGTGCTCTGGTGAGCACAGTGTTGTCCATCGGACAGCAGCTGTGCTTCGTATCTCAGCTCAGCTTCATTTTCTTAAATAGGACTGAGCTGCGCCTTGACCAATGAACATGATATCACTGGCCTAGGGTAAGATACCAGGAAACTGCACACGGGTCCCGGGAGTCAAATCCCTACCGATCATCGTGAGGATAGGTCACCAGAATAAAAAAAACTTGCACTAAAATGGATGACAAAAATACATAGGCAACTTTTAAGATTTCTCATAAAAAATTGCTCTGGCTATGGCCACTATTACTTCTACAGCCTATACAAATCTATGTGTATCCATGGTAACAGACTACAAATAAACTCTGTGCAGTCATGTGTTACTCCGCTCTCTCTGCTCATTCATTTTGCTAATCTACAGACAGAAGAGGGAACAGATAGAAAGGAGTAACATCACTACTAGGTAAGACTACATACAGTGGTTGTTTGTAGTCTGTTGTCATAGAGACATATAGGTCTGCATAGGAGCTGTAGACACAAAACAGATTTGTAATTTAGAAAGTCACATCATTTCTTAGAAGCGATGGAGAGAAACAATAAAAACATTCCTTGAAAAAAGTATACACACCTTTAAGGATGGCCCATGCGATATTCTTAATTTTGGATACCTTTCAGCAAAGGTCAGCAGGTAAGGCCTCAAAGGGACCCACGGGAAAAACGACAACCCAGACAAAATCCGTATATACACACAGGAAGTATACCAAAGCTCTAATGGCTGAAAACTCATCCAATGTTTGGGAAAAAGTCTGGAAACTGTTAAAAAAAATTTTAAAAAAAGGAATAGTTATAATTCAGCAAAAACGGAGGGGGGTGGAGATCCAACCTTAAAGAAGGGTGACATGAAAGATGAAGTCTACAACATATCAATTTACAGTATATAAGAAAGGATGCCATTAATTTTTAAAAACAGTGACATTACTGGGAAAACTGTGTTAACGAGTAAACATGTAAAAAAAGAGTTAAAAAAAGACAAAAAAAGGCAAATTTTTAAAAACAGATATAAAACCTGATAAAAAAACAAGTAAACAATAAAAAATAAAATAAAGATAATGTCATTTTTTTTAAATTAAAATAAATCTATTCCTAAGATTTACAGTTTTTGTCCTTGCAGATGAATTTGTGTATTTTTCTAAATTTTGATTTCTTTTTTGTCATTCAGGACTGGATGAAGAAGACAGCATCTACGTATTTAAGGACGATGAGGTTATCGAGTATGATGGAGAGTTTGCAGCAGACACTCTGGTGGAGTTCCTACTTGATGTAAGTGGATCTGAATACACCTGTACATCATGTAGCGTTCTGGGTGACACGACGCCTCCTGCACATGACCACATTATGGGTCCACACAAGTTACCAGCTGAGCGGAGTCATGATGCAGAACTAATAGAGAGGTCTGTAGGTCCATACTGAATCTCCATTGACCACCAACGTTATATACAGACACAAAGCAACGTTACCCCAATGGCACATTGCCAACATGTGGTCTCTGGCAGGTTGGATATATACCTAACAGACAGTGGCATACATAGAGAGGTAAGGGCCCCACACCAGGCCCCCACACAGGACAGAAGGGTTTCCACCTAAACCCTTTTCAATGACCCTTGGGCCATTTTTTCCACTGCCTCATTTTCTAAAAGTTGTTCCTTTAGAGGGAAGAGTCCTGACCAAGTCCCCCCCCTCCCCTCCAGTAGAAGAGGAGATGATCCCAACTGGGCTCCCTCTTGCCCTGGGCCCCATAGCAGTTGCATGGTCTACCGCTACGGTAGTTACGCCCCTGGTAACAGATAAGACATAATCAGAATGAATAGTCCTTATATGAAATGCACGTTTGGTCTCAAATGGTCTATAGATCCTCTAGAGATGTTGCAGTACACTGTGGGAGAACACAGCAGTAAGTCTATAATTCCCCCCACAGTGCCTCCACAGGAAAAGGAAAGTATTACACGTTTTGCAAAATAATTAAGAGAGAGAAACCTTCCTGGCAGCCACTTTCTAAGAGGGTGTCCTGACTATTACCTCATAATTCCCATCTAAGTAGTGAAGTGAAGCTGACCAGACCGACCAAATAGGTAGGGAGGAGGACAGCAGGCAGAAGACTAGCAATAAAGGGGGGAAATGGTGGTGGTGGTGGGATAATGGTAAAGAAAAGTGATAGAAGGAAGTCTCAGAAGGGAAATGGAGAATGGAGACTAAAGAAAGGAAGGAGAACTAGGCTACGAAAGAGGACAGAAGGGTAAGAGATGACGAGAAGTAAAGAAAAGATTTAGAAAAGAAGAGGCAGCAATGAGAGTAGACAAGAGGGAAGCGAAAGAGAGCGGATACAGCAAGAGATGGCAGCTAGGACGTAAGGAAGCTTATACGTGTTAACGAGTGCGGCCCAAAGAGGAAGAGATGTGAGTAATGAAGTAGAGGAAGTGTGTAAGGTGACACGAGAGGAGCAGAAGAAAGAGAAGATGTTAGAGACAGAAGTTAGGAAGTAGGAAAGTAAAAGGAGGAAGTAAAGAAAACCAGATGGGACCAGGAGGAAAGTGAGAGAGAAGAGAGCGGGAAGTAAATAAAGAATAAGGAAAGCAGAGGAGGCAATATGAGGAAAGAAGAGGAAAGTAAAAGAAAGAAGATAAAGTGAGGGATGGAAGTTAGGAAGTAGAAGGAGGACAGAAGATAATGAAAGGGGTCTAGACACAAAGTAGAAGAGATAATGTGAGTGGAAGAGATAATGTGAAATAAAGTGAAGAGATGATAAAGAAATGGAAGTCAGGAAGCAAGGGAGTGGAAGGAAGACGTAAGGTTCCTTGGAGAGGAAGGAGTTAGGCTTAGTTCACATCACCGTTCAGCCTTTCCGTTCTCCTGCTCTGTTTAGGAGCATGAGAACGGAAAGGACGGATTTGGGACATAACTGAGCCAAACGGAGACCACGGCACCATAGACTATAATGGGATCCGTTAGGTTTCCGCTCAGAAGATGATTTTGGAGCGGAGAAAAAAGTTGTGTATGCAGGACTTTTGTCTCCGCTTCAAAAATCTTCCTCTGACCGGAAACCTAACGGACCCCATTATAGTTTATGGGGCCCATGGGCTCCATTCGGCTCAGTTATGTGCCAAATCCGTCCTTTCCATTCTCCTGCTCCAAAATGGAGGCTGAATGGTGATGTGAACAAAGCCTTATGGGCTCTTTACACAGGCCGAGAATCCGCCAGATAATTGCTAACAAGTGTTCATAGGAACGCTCAATAGAGATCATCTGGCGGTGTAAAGGTGGAGCAATAGATCATTTATGTGGACACAAAAATCATCATTTGCCGAATGCAGATTGTGCGGTGTAAACACGACCTGCTGCTGGCAAACAACGAGTCAGTATAGGGACGAGCGTTAACGATCACTCCTCCCCATACTGTGGAGGAGATTACTGCATGTAAATGCTGCAGTTTCCTTCACTGACAAGCAGGAGATTGCTGGGAAGGAACGCTTCCTTCCTGACAATCACCTGCTGTATCGTCCCATCAAAAGAGACCTTAAAGAAGAACTCCCGCAAAAAAATGTATTCTCTGACCTGTTAGAATGGTGCATGATGTAATCTATAGTGAATGCAATCTTCTCATCAGAGACTGTATCTGTGAGTAATAACCTCTCTTCTTATTGTAGCTGGGTCATGTGACCAACTCCCTGACCTCCAACTGACCCAGGACAGGAAGTCAGTCACTGCTCTATTCATTCCTATGAGACTGAAAGTGAGGCTCCCATAGGAATGCATAGAGAATTAGACTTCCTGTCCACACATAAGTCTATGTGTGAGTTGGTGGGTCTAATTGCTGGTCACATGACACAGATAAGAAACTTCAGGATCATATAAGTCAAAAATACAGACACTGGTAAGAAAATTACATTCACTACAGATTACATCATATACATTTCTAGCAGGACATGGAATAACATTTTTTTGCGGGAGTTCTTCTTTAACAAAGAGGCTACAGATGTGATATAAATGACAGTGAGAGGAACAGAGCAGAAATGAGCCCTGCAATTGAAAAGAAAGCCGACAAAGAGAGACAAGGAGAGTCAGGAGGTGAAGAGACCGAGGACTACGACGAAGAATAAAGCAATGTAATGAGGAAGATTAGACAAGAGCAACAGGAGGCCAAGAAGTAGAAATGTGACATTAGCAGGAGAGGTAGAATGCAGACAACCCAAGCCTAGCATTCAAGAGACAGATGACAGGGAGGGCAGAAGCCTCGGTGGGTGAAGTAGACCCGAGCAGAAGACGGAAGAGGCTTCATCCACAGTTACATGACTTTGGGTCCCACATTTCAAGCTAAATCACTGACACCATGGCAGCTCTAATATCTCTTCTTGGTAATTGAGACACCTCTTGCCTCTAGTTATGGGCGGCATTATTTAAAGAGGAGACGCTTTGTTTGGCGCAGGAAGTAAATCCAGTGTTTACTGAATTAAATCCCGGCTGACCCCAATTACAGCTCCAGAATATAACGAAATCTGAGAGATTGTGCAGCAACTGAAATCCCTTCCCCGAGAAAGAGACATGATTGAAATAAAACCATGCCACCCCGAGAGGTTCTTAGGCTGCACGCCGACAATTAACCTTTGGTTTTGAAGGTCCACTAGGCCACACGTTCACTGTTCATCACAAGTCGACGTGCAGGAGGCAAAATAAATTGGGATTTCCACATTCTAGATGATAGGTTGTATGAAGGATTGAAAGAAGTTGTAAAAGTGGAATCAATCTCATTTCTCTCAACTTCTAGAACCTGTGAGGAACAGATGGGAATCACTGCTATAGAGAAAACATGCAAAAAGCATGGTGGCCTTCCAGAGCTGGGGTTCTGGTTTAGAATCCAACCAAGGACAACATCTGCATGGGCTTTGTGTGTTCTCCTCATGTCTGTGTGGGTTTCCTCCAGGTTCTCCAGTTTCCTTCCACTGAATACCGTGAGGGACACTGGAGACCATGAAGGATGACAATCCGTAGATAACATTGCAGAATATAAAAAAACATCAATATTCCACACTCATTCTGATACTCGGGGTTAAATATAACCTTAAATTAATAAAAAAAAATATACTAAATAGACTTTTTTCACAATCTATATGGTAAAACAATGTGCTTAGGCTGGGAGGCAGCTTGCTGTAAAAGAAAGTGTCCTCCTACTAGACTATCTGCAATACAGACCAACCATTTTGGCTCCATCCCTTTTCTAAAGCCCCACCCTCTTCCAGTCCTAGAGTTGAGTGTGGATAAAATCAGGAAGGCTAATAGATCAAGATCTTCCACAAGTCCAAAGAGATGATTGCTACAGATGATTCAGGTCATCCGAAATTGTGTTTCCCACCGGTGGGTGATGTCAGGTAAAGTGCTAACTAATGTGGTCGTTGTCTTTTGCAGGTTCTGGAGGACCCAGTGGAATTCATCGATGGAAGTCATGAACTTGCCGCTTTTGAGAATATTGACGATGAACCTAAGCTGATCGGATACTTCAAAAATGAGGATTCAGAGCGTAAGTAGGATTCCGTTGGTCCTCTACATGTGTGACAACCACTAATTATGGCAGCCATCAGTGGTCATCACTAATCTTTTGACAAATCCCAATTGGCTATAAATCAGTCTTGTTAGGCCCTGATACATGAACATTAAAGTTGTTATCCCACAAATAACAACCTCACAATCTCTTTTTAACAAAGCTAGAACCAGCCCTGTACCTCACCTGGATCCAGAGATCTCCACATTCATTGCTCTGCTAGGTTTATATCACGCTGACAGCTCAGGGGAGTGTCTTTTCTGCTGCAGCTCAGGGGGCGTGTCTCAGCTCTCTATCACAGCTCAGGAGGCGTGTCACAGCTCTCCCTATCACAGCTCAGGAGGCGTGTCTCAGCTCTCCCTATCACAGCTCAGGAGATGTGTCTCAGCTCTCCCTATCACAGCTCAGGAGGCGTGTCTCAGCTCTTCCTATCACAGCTCAGGAGGCGTCTCTCAGCTCTCCCTATCACAGCTCAGGAGGCGTGTCTATTCTGCTGCAGCTAGGAGGCATGTCTCAGCTCTTCTTATCAAAGCTCAGGAGGCATGTCTCAGCTCTCCCTATCACAGCTCAGGAGGCGTGTCTATTCTGCTGCAGCTAGGAGGCATGTCTCAGCTCTTCTTATCAAAGCTCAGGAGGCGTGTCTCAGCTCTCCCTATCACAGCTCAGGAGGCGTGTCTCAGCTCTCCCTATCACAGCTCAGGAGGCGTGTCTCAGCTCTCCCTATCACAGCTCAGGAGGCATGTCTCAGCTCTCCCTATCACAGCTCAGGAGGCGTGTCTCAGCTCTCCCTATCAGAGCTCAGGAGGCGTGTCTCAGCTCTCCTTATCACTGCTCAGGAGGCGTGTCTCAGCTCTCCCTATCACAGCTCAGGAGGCGTGTCTCAGCTCTCCCTATCACAGCTCAGGAGGTGTGTCTCAGCTCCTCCTATCACAGCTCAGGAGACAGTTAAAAGTTAAAACTGAGCATGTGCGGCCTGCTCAGTGAATAGGTCAAAGAAATAAGAAATTAAGAGGCGCTATACAAATACATTTTATTGAATAACTCAGTAGCTATACAGAATTTTTAATGACATGCAATTACAAAAGTATTCAGATCCAGGTGCTGGTTTGAAAACTGTAGAATATTTTTCGTGGGACAACCCCTTTAATGGGCTTTTGGGAGACGTGACAATGTATTCAACTACTTGAATAACAATCGTCAGTCCTCCACATCTTTTAGGCCACCAGGTCTTGAGGTCCTACACTATTCGTCATGTACACTCCCTCTGTAATGGGGTAGAAATCGATGTGTGCAAAATGCTGACGGAGGCTTTCAGTCCAGTCTATTAGAGGAATTTTCTATCAATGAAGCCCTGTGAACCAGGGATGAATCCAGATTATATGATGATACTCAGCAGATCCCAGCACAATAGCTTTACAGAGTAAGAGGGCCAGAGGATCAGCACGAGCGCACGGCTGACCATTGTATGGTTATAACGTACTATCTATATATACTATCAATATGTCCTCATCCTGAGGAATGAGTGGTATTTATAAGGAGAACAATCCTTATATCTTAGTAGGGTTCACATCAACCTTATGTATTATCACCTGGATATCCATCTCACGGGGGTAAAAGTGGCCAAAGTCATTAACTATGTGCAGATGTTGACAGGATCAACCTACATCTCAATGTGTGTGATGACAACCCAACCTTTGATAGTGGGAACTCCACAAGGTCTCCCTTCAGGTGGAGGGAGTTTAAGTGGTTGGACCCTTACCGATCCTACAGAACAATCGTACTATGGTGTGCAGAGGTTCTTAATGGGACAGAATACTATTAATACCTGGTGACCATCCAACCTAGTCCAGGTGGTGTAATCTGGTGGCCAGTGCAGTTCAATAGCTGAAGGTTTGGATGTGGCACCAAACTAATGACGTCCACCCCAGTAGAAAGTTAATAGTATGACGGTGTGTCCAGAACAGGTGGGGAGGAATAATTCAGTCTTGAAAAGTAAGAGGTAAGGGTGGGGGGAATGAAATCCTCAGCTGTCAACCCCCAATTACAGACACTAATGACAGTCCTCTTATTAGTATTGTCACCAACAAATGTCCTTGATATCAATGTGGATAGGCCAGCAGTGGAAGCTCCAATCTATTGTCCTGCTGTGGACCTCAATGAGCCTTCAGACTCCATGCATGGTGGAGTTCTCCTACAGCAGTTGTGTTGTGTGTCCCAAGCACCAGCTTTTCACTGGAGGGTTAATTGGTCAAATAAAAGACACATTTAATGGGGGAATTAAGAGATTTAGTGAGTCAGCAGCCAGCGGGCTACCACTCCATTCACTGCCTCAGTACACAAAACATGCTACCGCAGCACCGCGGCCACAGCGAGCTCCCCTCCCCCACATCAATGTCTACTCAACCATTGACAGAACGTTCTTCTCCACTTTCCTGTGAAAAGATCTGGTGACAACCAAAATACAACCACAGCAGATACTAAACCCGTACCCCAAGTGTCAGTGTCATTATCCTGTACCCCAAGTGTCATTATCCTGTACCCAAAGTGTCATTATCCTGTACCCCAAGTGTCAGTGTCATTATCCTGTACCCCAAGTGTCATTATCCTGTACCCCAAGTGTCAGTGTCATCATCCTGTACCCCAAGTGTCATTATCCTATACCCCAAGTGTCAGTGTCATTATCCTGTACCCCAAGTGTCAGTGTCATTATCCTGTACCCCAAGTGTCATTATCCTGTACCCCAAGTGTCAGTGTCATTATCCTGTACCCCAAGTGTCATTATCCTGTACCCCGAGTGTCATTATCCTGTACCCCGAGTGTCAGTGTCATTATCCTGTACCCCAAGTGTCAGTGTCATCATCCTGTACCCCAAGTGTCATTATCCTGTACCCCAAGTGTCATTATCCTGTACCCCAAGTGTCAGTGTCCTTATCCTGTACCCCAAGTGTCAGTGTCATTATCCTGTACCCCGAGTGTCAGTGTCATTATCCTGTACCCCGAGTGTCAGTGTCATTATCCTGTACCCCGAGTGTCAGTGTCATTATCCTGTACCCCAAGTGTCAGTGTCATTATCCTGTACCCCAAGTGTCATTATCCTGTACCCCAAGTGTCATTATCCTGTACCCCAAGTGTCAGTGTCCTTATCCTGTACCCCAAGTGTCAGTGTCATCATCCTGTACCCTAAGTGTCAGTGTCATTATCCTGTACCCCAAGTGTCAGTGTCATTATCCTGTACCCCAAGTGTCATTATCCTGTACCCCAAGTGTCAGTGTCATTATCCTGTACCCCAAGTATCAGTGTCATTATCCTGTACCCCAAGTGTCAGTGTCCTTATCCTGTACCCCAAGTGTCAGTGTCATCATCCTGTACCCTAAGTGTCAGTGTCATTATCCTGTACCCCAAGTGTCAGTGTCATTATCCTGTACCCCAAGTGTCATTATCCTGTACCCCAAGTGTCAGTGTCATTATCCTGTACCCCAAGTATCAGTGTCATTATCCTGTACCCCGAGTGTCAGTGTCATTATCCTGTACCCCAAGTGTCAGTGTCATTATCCTGTACCCCAAGTGTCAATGTCATTATCCTGTACCCCAAGTGTCAGTGTCATTATCCTGTACCCCGAGTGTCAGTGTCATTATCCTGTACCCCGAGTGTCAGTGTCATTATCCTGTACCCCGAGTGTCAGTGTCATCATCCTGTACCCCAAGTGTCAGTGTCATTATCCTGTACCCCAAGTGTCAGTGTCATCATCCTGTACCCCAAGTGTCAGTGTCATTATCCTGTACCCCGAGTGTCAGTGTCATAATCCTGTACCCCGAGTGTCATTATCCTGTACCCCAAGTGTCAGTGTCATTATCCTGTACCCCAAGTGTCAGTGTCATTATCCTGTACCCCGAGTGTCAGTGTCATTATCCTGTACCCCAAGTGTCAGTGTCATTATCCTGTACCCCGAGTGTCAGTGTCATTATCCTGTACCCCAAGTGTCAGTGTCATTATCCTGTACCCGAGTGTCAGTGTCATTATCCTGTACCCCAAGTGTGATTATCCTGTACCCCAAGTGTCAGTGTCATTATCCTGTACCCCGAGTGTCAGTGTCATTATCCTGTACCCCAAGTGTCAGTGTCATTATCCTGTACCCCGAGTGTCAGTGTCATTATCCTGTACCCCGAGTGTCAGTGTCATTATCCTGTACCCCAAGTGTGATTATCCTGTACCCCAAGTGTCAGTGTGTCATCATCATCTTGCATTTTGTAATGATCAGGGACTGAGTGTTTTAGGATATCATGTATTCATCTGTCCATGTTACTCTCATTAGGGTGGCAGCTTGCGGGTTCTGGCTGTGCGGCATGATACATCTGTGCCAACAACACATGTCCTGTGTAGCTTTCCAACCAAACAGGGGGCCACCAATGGAGGCATGGGACTGTGCTGGAACTCCACCATGATACGCCTCTGTATTATATCCTATATTTTATAAGGGGTTAATGTAACTTGGAATCACATCCTCAGTACCCGGTGTCTATGACCAGGCCCCTCTGCACATAGCGCTGTATTTTCCATTAACATTGGGCTGTACATTCAGCTTCACAGTACATTAATCCTCATATATTTGCATATACTTATCTGCTTCTGCCCACACAGCCCTGACAAGTGCGCGCGGTAAGCGCACCCCCTGAGTAATGAGCAAGCAACTGCGTGACTTGCACCTGATACCAGTAATAACATGTGAAGGATCATGGGAGATCATGAACAATTCATCATCAGACCTACCACAAACAGCTTCCAGATGCTGGATCATGCAGCTCCAATCTGTCTAGAAACCAACGTCAACTTCATGTATAAATAGGGTTCTGTACAGAGACCAGAGGTGGCCACCTAGTGAGACATGAGGCATCAACCTTAACTCGTGGTAGAACCTCAACACAGGCCTATTCAAGTAGAAAACTACAGATAAGGAGGCCCAAAGAACGGTATTCACACCATAGACCAGGGACGGCCAACCTGAGACTCTGCAGCTGTCCCAGCATGCCCATACTGCCTACAACTATCAGCCTACAGCAAGGCATGGTGGGAGTTGTAGTTTTAGAACAGCTGGAGAGCCACAGATTAGCCATCCCTGCCATAGCGCCAGGCCTTACACTTGCTTTGGGGCCTTGGAAGGAAAGGACCCAGCCTTGATTGGTCCCAATGCACTTTAGTATTGGGTAGTGAGAACAGTGCAGGACTCCTGCCTCCAGAGGAACTGCATTGGCACCAAACAAGGCAGCGAGGTATTGGCCCAAGTGTCAGGAAAAAGGCATGAAGGGAGAAACAACCAACAGGCTCTTCCGACCTGGTTGGCATCATATTTACAAGTCCTTTATAACATTTGCTATGTGGCCCCATTTCATATGTATGCAGCTGAGGAGACCATATCTGCATAAAGTTGGCCACACAAATTGGTCGAACCCTCTGATTTCATCTGGACCGGCTGACCATCTCATATGTATGGGGTCTCCTGACTCTTGGAGAAGATAAAGAACGGGCAGTAGTATTTCAACATGCCTGGTTCTTTCTCATGTGTATGACCAGATTAAGACTAAGTCATGAAACAGTAGTGTTTATGGAGACTCTTGGAGCTCCTTGGGGTGGAGCACAGTTCTCAATTCGTTCTCCGTTACGTAGGAGGAGCTTTCTTCGGTGCTCATTGTTACCCCTATTGAGTAACATATTAACGTAGTTTATAAGGCCGAAAAAAGCCCTCTGTCCATCCAGTTCTCCCTGTTATCCTACAAGTTGATCCAGAGGAAGGCAAAAAACCCCTGTGAGGTAGAAGCCAATTTTCATCACTTTAGGGGAAAAAATTCCTTCCCGACTCCAATCAGACATCAGAATAAGTCCCTGGATCAACGACCCCTCTCTAGTAACTATAACCTGTAATATTATTACCTCTAGAAATACATCCAGGACTCTCCTGATCTCTTTTAGTGAACTTACCATCACCACCTCCTCAGGCAGAGAGTTCCATAGTCTCACTGCTCTTACCGTAAAGAATCCTCTTCTATGTTTGTGTACAAACCTTCTTTCCTCCAGACGCAGAGGATGTAGTAATATACATAAATGTAAAACAATGTTGGAGGAAGAGAAATGACAACTGCTCTCGCTACAGTTTACAAAATGTGGTTGTCCTGTCTCTTTGGAAAAATTGTGCTGAATAAACCGGAGGTTTTTTGATGAACTTCTCAAAGACTAATCACTTACAAGGCTACATAAGGTGTAACATATAGGTGAAATTTTGGAGCGCTCCTCTAAATTATGGCCACTACTTTTCAGAACTGCCATTCAGGTGAACAAAAGGCAATCCCAAGAGGGGTCATAGAAGTCTTACTACAAGTCAAGTGATCCCGTCCAACATTGTTGACTGGTCAAAAAAGAGACGAAGGTCACCATATGTTCTTATTGATATATGCCACATGCATAATTCCTGACCTCCTCCTTGGGTTCCTTGCAGGCAATTGCACTCGTTTAACAGAGGCCCTCGATTAAAGGTGCCTATCAAGGTGACCAGACTCATAAATTCACGGTGGATGAGCAGAAGGTTGAGCGTTGTAATGGTCCCAGCCCAACAGCTACTGTCTGTTACCGTATTTTATACTGACCTAATCTTTTGGCCCAGTGCCCTCTTATCAGAGCCTTCAGCATAATGTTTAATGCTCCAACGTGTGGAATGCAATGATAAGAGAGTGGCTGACGCGGCCCGCAGTGCTTTTAATAATGGACGAGGATAATGTAATGTTGCTAAATAAAACTCGAAAATGGATGTCTGCTCCCTCTGAGACATGGCGGCCATAGTATTTCAATGTACAGATGGATGAGGAAGGGAGAATTTAGAATTCACATAGGGGAAACGTCCTTGAAACTTGTCAAATTCTTCCATAACTATGTACGTTTATCTAAGGGAGTCAGAAGAAGGCAATTTATCAATGACAACCAGATGCCATTTATATGTAGACAAAGAAAGCGTAGATCCATCTGTAGTGTAGCTTGTAGAAGGAAGGCCCTTTCCAACAAGGACATGGGAGGTATATGGTGTCAGCAAAGAGGTCTAACCGAGGGTCATGTTGTCTCCTTGTCTGAGGAATAGTAACATGTCCCTACCCTAACAGATATGACCATAAATATGGATGGCTCCACCATCCCGACCAAGTGGTTTATGATGGATCCAATGTTTTTCAACTCTATCTTTATGATTTCCATAAAATCTTTGGGAATGATATGACTTGTTCAATGTATGGTCCACCATGATGTTCTATAATTGATTGTACGAAAGGCACTAAGTGATTACAAGAATCAATCTAATACCAGTAGGTCATAAGATATCTGTTCATCCTTCGCAGATTACAAGGCTTTTGAGGATGCAGCTGAGGAATTTCACCCTTACATACCATTCTTCGCTACTTTTGACAGCAAGGTAAGAGGCATTTAATACCGGTTCGAAGACTTACTAATGTCGAAGGCTATCCTCGAACTCTCTGAGATCTCCCATAGAAACTAAGACGTTAAAGAGAAATTCCGCTTTAGTTTAGGTGACCATACACATTAGCGTAAGGTCACAGGAATGTGCTGATGTGGAAGGAACGAGCGGTTGACGTTCAGAAGACATTTGTTTAGCCTTATTGGGTGAAGAATAAACATATTCAATTACGAACACCGGCACATTCAGACAAAGTGAGAGTCCATGTGTGGGCAGAAGCTGGAGGAATAGCTGAAGGC
Organism: Rhinella marina; assembly: GCA_900303285.1. Lineage (NCBI taxonomy): Eukaryota > Metazoa > Chordata > Amphibia > Anura > Bufonidae > Rhinella > Rhinella marina. Next base: position 117,407 of record ONZH01003152.1, read on the forward strand.
CAGAAGAGCATTTCAATGTGAGGAACCACCTTAAAGGTCAATGAGTACCCATTAGCAGAATGGAATGGTGTGTCCAAAAATTTTTGAATCCTACAGGTTTCTTCTCAAAAGACTAAAAATGACTTGGATTTATAGATACCCAAGACAAGTCACAGGTCCTCTTCACTTCTAAAGATGAAGGTAGGAGAGAGGGAGCTACTGTCCTACATATATCTGGTTTAGGTGTAGAAAATGGTCTAAACATAAGACAGCTGGGAAGCTGTCTCACATTTAGACGTGGCAAAGGATCTGCTGAAGTTATGTAGAGGCCAGGGCCACTTCATAACTCCACTGGATCTACCGCCAGGTATAGGGTTATTAAGACCGGTGTCTAAAAATACAAAAGTAATACAAGTAATAGAAAACTATGAATGATTAGAAAGGTTTGAGCTGTTGGTAGGACACCTGATCTTATGGACCACCACTGATGTCAGCTCCAGCCTAGTCACAGTAACTCGTTAGTAGATAACAAAAGGTTACTATCACCACTAGCCATTACACAAGCGCGCTGTTTGTTGCATCACCCTAATGATGGCCAAATAGAGACCAAAATCTTTTTCAATTTGACGGAAACACAAGCGAATGGCCAGACTGAGTAATTGGTATTTTGATAGCATTCCCTAAATTACAATTAAAAGCCATGACTGCTACTTTGGCTGTCAGAGAAATTCTGTGTATTACAGGGTAATTAGTCACCGGCTTGTCACATTTGGATGGTATGGGCGGGTAATTAGTCATGAAAGTGCGTCACTTTTTTAAAGGGAGATAACAACAAATCTGGACAGTTTGTCTTGAACTATAAAATTAGCAATTCCTGTAACAAATCAAATCTTAAAATGGAGATTTCATGAATACCTACATATATGATCAGTATGTCCCTCCTGACATGACGTTACGGGGAGGAGCCCACTGTCGTCCCCACCAATAGTTACAAGGAAAGGTGATCTGATCTTACAGGGTCTATCCTGAGGTGTAACTAGAAGGCCATGATACAAAATCAGCCAACAACAAAAACTATGACCAAAGTAGTGGCTTGTTCTATGGCAGACTGCTGTATGGGCCAACATGTTGATATGGCCAAGGGCAGAAGATGGACCCACACCGATCACACACTGAAGCCTTACCCTAGGCCATAGAAAACCACTTGACTTTAGGTATAACCTGGATGGTTTTTCATGGAAGAATCGTTCTAGTCCACCAATGGTGGAATATCTTCAAGACAACTCCAGGCATAGGTCCAAGAGGAGTTAAAAAGCAGACAAGACAGCACTGGGATTAGTTCTGACGCAGTCTAAAATATAGCTAGGCAATAAAAATACCGTACGCCTTCACGAGTCACTGCTAATATCCCATACATGTGAGCAATAACCAGACTTAATTGCTCTCCTGCATCCAAATTGATTTCTGCTGTAGGCTCAAATATATATAAAGTATTGGAGTAGACATATTGTCTCTGGATTACATAGAAGAAGCAGAAGAAACTTCAAGCTTTAAGTTGTGGCAGAACGGTCCAGTGACGTCAATTAAAGAACTCCCGCAAAAAATGTTATTCCATGTCCTGCTAGAAATGTACATGATGTAATCTGTTGTGAATGTCATTTTCTTACCACAGTCTGTATTTTTGACTTATATCATCTTGAAGTTTCTTATCTGTGTCATGTGACCAGAAATCAGACCCACCAACTCACACAGAGACAGGAAGTCTAATTCTCTATGTATTCCTATGGGAGCCTCACTTTCAGTCTCATAGGAATGAATAGAGCAGTTACTGGCTTCCTGTCCTGGGTCAGTTGGAGGTCAGGGAGTTGGTCACATGACCCAGATACAATAAGAAGAGAGGTTATTACTCATAATTACAGACTCTGATAAGAAGATGACATTCACTACAGATCATATCATGCACCTTTCTAACAAGTCAGAGAATAAACATTTTTTGCCGGAGTTCTTCTTTAAGTTCATCATATATATACAGTATATATATATTGCTAAAGTGTCTACAGGGTTCAATCTAAATGCATGAATTGGGGAATGTTTTAACATTTTTGTTGATCTTTGTTCTGATCTGATTGTTAGGCGTATCTGGTGGTCCTTAACAATGGTCCATCAGCAGCGGATTAGCCATAGACCTTACCGGGAAATGTCCCGGTGGGCCGATGCCCAGTGGGCCACCTGGGCCCTCCTCATGACCAGCCAGTGGAAGTTTTTGAGGATGTATTTTGTGATGCACTGTAGTATTTGGCTCTGTTGAGGTGGTATAATGTGCCACTATATGGTACTGCTGGCCCTGGCTTCCATCAATATGGACTCAACTACAAAAAGGGGCCACTTTTATTATTTTTCCAGGGCCACTTTAAGTTCCCAGTCCGCCCCTGGCAGCCATATGAGTTATGATTGTGATGCTGGATTCTAAGCGATGGAAGCATGGTTGAAGAGAGATTGGTAGAGGTCCATCTCCTGAGGCTCCCACCGATCAATAAAACCTATCAACGTGCATGCCGGAGCCCTTTTACAAACTTAATGAAATAATCCTATGCTGGTCCTCACAATATTGAATGTTATATAGTAGATAAACACCCAGAATCTTATGTTGGTTCCTCAAATTTTCTTATAAACAAACTGATATTGGGGGAAGGTGACAGAAGAAGTCTTGATAAATAGAATTGGGGTGATTCTGAAGATAAGTGATACGTTTAAACGTACAGGCAGGTAAGTAGTGGTGGTGAAGACCACATTCTTATACAAGGATAGGGTCAAATATTTCACATTCTTCTAGACTGAGATAACTGGTCCATAAATGGTCACTTCGTTTGCACATTTGGTAAGAAAGTCTCTTGGTTTCTGAATCCAGGTTGCCAAGAAGTTGACTCTGAAGCTCAACGAGATTGACTATTACGAACCTTTCCATGATGAGCCTGTGACAATTCCCAACAAGCCCAACAGTGAAAAGGAGATTGTAGACTTCCTGCACCAGCACAAGAGGTAAGTCATTAGATGAACCAGGATCATTTTATGTGGAATTCATCATAGACAATGCCAGTCACAGAACACATCAACGACAAGAAGTCCCAGCATCGAGAGCATGGCTCAACTGGGCACTGTCTCACCTCAGGTCAGTTATCTGGAACTGAAACCTGGTGCCCAGAAGAGAGCAACGTCTGATGACAGTAATCTAATCACCTTCTAAACTTGGTGAGTTCTGGTGGAAATCCATGGAATAGATCCACCAAGAATCTAGAACATGAAGAGATCTTGGATTTCATATCTTGAGATATAGAATAACACAAAAAGCATTACACAATAGCATCATCTGTCCATCTCGAGCGAGGGGCGAAAGGAAGACACGCTAACTGGGGAAGTTACCATGGTACCTGGCAAAATAATTTAGCTGCCATAGAAACATTAGAAACAACAGGGACAGTGTCACCTATTTTACATTGAGGTCGATTTAACCCAATGTTCTTCCTACTACTACCGACAAGAACTGAGAAGTCACCTACTGAACTAAACTCAACATAGACCAAAGTTTTATAATAGTTATATTCTTCTACTTAGCAGGCAGCATTATAGTAGTTATATTATTGTACATAGGAGGCAGTATTATAGTAGTTATATTCTTCTACTTAGCAGGCAGCATTATAGTAGTTATATTATTGTACATAGGAGGCAGTATTATAGTAGTTATATTCTTGTACATAGGAGCAGTATTATAGTAGTTATATTCTTGTACATAGGAGACAGTATTATAGTAGTTATATTCTTGTACATAGGAGCAGTATTATAGTAGTTATATTCTTGTACATAGGAGCAGTATTATAGTAGTTATATTATTCTACATAGGAGCAGTATTATAGTAGTTTATATTCTTGTACATAGGAGGCAGTATTATAGTAGTTATATTCTTGTACATAGGAGGCAGTATTATAGTAGTTATATTCTTGTACATAGGAGGCAGTATTATAGTAGTTTATATTCTTGTACATAGGAGCAGTATTATAGTAGTTATATTCTTGTACATAGGAGCAGTATTATAGTAGTTATATTCTTGTACATAGGAGCAGTATTATAGTAGTTATATTCTTGTACATAGGAGCAGTATTATAGTATTTATATTCTTGTACATAGGAGCAGTATTATAGTAGTTTATATATTCTTGTACATAGGAGGCAGTATTATAGTAGTTATATTCTTGTACATAGGAGCAGTATTATAGTAGTTATATTCTTGTACATAGGAGCAGTATTATAGTAGTTATATTCTTGTACATAGGAGCAGTATTATAGTAGTTATATTCTTGACATAGGAAGTTTAGTATTTCTTGTACTAGGAGCAGATTATAGTAGTTATATTCTTGTACATAGGAGCAGTATTATAGTAGTTATATTCTTGTAGCATAGGAGCAGTATTATAGTAGTTATATTCTTGTACATAGGAGCAGTATTATAGTAGTTATATTCTTGTACATAGGAGCAGTATTATAGTAGTTATATTCTTGTACATAGGAGCAGTATTAATAGTAGTTATATTCTTGTACATAGGAGCAGTATTATAGTAGTTATATTCTTGTAGCATAGGAGCAGTATTAATAGTAGTTATATTCTTGTACATAGGAGGCAGTAATTATAGTCGTTATATTCTTGTACATAGGAGCAGTATTATAGTAGTTATATTCTTTGTACATAGGAGGCAGTATTATAGTAGTTATATTCTTGTACATAGGAGCAGTATTATAGTAGTTATTATCTTGTACAATAGGAGGCAGTATTATAGTAGTTATATTCTTGTAATAGGAGCAGTATTATAGTAGTTTATGATTCTTGTACATAGGAGCAGTATTATAGTAGTTATATTCTTGTACATAGGAGGCAGTATTATAGTAGTTAATATTCTTGTACATAGGAAGCAGTATTATAGTAGTTATATTCTTGTACATAGGAGGCAGTATTATAGTAGTTATATTCTTGTACATAGGAGGCAGTATTATAGTAGTTATATTCTTGTACATAGGAGCAGTATTATAGTAGTTATATTCTTGTATATAGGAGCAGTATTATAGTAGTTATATTTCTTGTACATAGGAGCAGTATTATAGTAGTTATATTCTTGTACATAGGAGGCAGTATTATAGTAGTTATATTCTTGTACATAGGAGGCAGTATTATAGTAGTTATATTCTTGTACATAGGAGCAGTATTATAGTAGTTATATTCTTGTACATAGGAGCAGTATTATAGTAGTTATATTCTTGTACATAGGAGGCAGTATTATAGTAGTTATATTCTTGTACATAGGAGCAGTATTATAGTAGTTATATTCTTGTACATAGGAGCAGTATTATAGTAGTTATATTCTTGTACATAGGAGCAGTATTATAGTAGTTATATTCTTGTACATAGGAGGCAGTATTATAGTAGTTATATTCTTGTACATAGGAGGCAGTATTATAGTAGTTATATTCTTGTATATAGGAGCAGTATTATAGTAGTTTATATTCTTGTACATAGGAGGCAGTATTATAGTAGTTATATTCTTGTACATAGGAGCAGTATTATAGTAGTTATATTCTTGTACATAGGAGGCAGTATTATAGTAGTTATATTTCTTGTACATAGGAGCAGTATTATAGTAGTTATATTCTTGTACATAGGAGCAGTATTATAGTAGTATATATTCTTGTACATAGGAGCAGTATTATAGTAGTTATATTCTTGTACATAGGAGGCAGTATTATAGTAGTTATATTCTTGTACATAGGAGGCAGTATTATAGTAGTTATATTCTTGTACATAGGAGGCAGTATTATAGTAGTTATATTCTTGTACATAGGAGGCAGTATTATAGTAGTTATATTCTTGTACATAGGAGGCAGTATTATAGTAGTTTATATTCTTGTACATAGGAGCAGTATTATAGTAGTTATATTCTTGTACATAGGAGGCAGTATTATAGTAGTTATATTCTTGTACATAGGAGCAGTATTATAGTAGTTATATTCTTGTACATAGGAGGCAGTATTATAGTAGTTATATTCTTGTACATAGGAGCAGTATTATAGTAGTTATATTCTTGTACATAGGAGCAGTATTATAGTAGTTTATATTCTTGTACATAGGAGCAGTATTATAGTAGTTTATATTCTTGTACATAGGAGCAGTATTATAGTAGTTATATTCTTGTACATAGGAGCAGTATTATAGTAGTTATATTCTTGTACATAGGAGCAGTAGTATTATAGTAGTTATATTCTTGTACATAGGAGCAGTATTATAGTAGTTATATTCTTGTACATAGGAGCAGTATTATAGTAGTTATATTCTTGTACATAGGAGCAGTATTATAGTAGTTATATTCTTGTACATAGGAGGCAGTATTATAGTAGTTATATTCTTGTACATAGGAGGCAGTATTATAGTAGTTTATATTCTTGTACATAGGAGCAGTATTATAGTAGTTATATTCTTGTACATAGGAGCAGTATTATAGTAGTTATATTCTTGTACATAGGAGCAGTATTATAGTAGTTATATTCTTGTACATAGGAGGCAGTATTATAGTAGTTATATTCTTGTACATAGGAGCAGTATTATAGTAGTTATATTCTTGTACATAGGAGCAGTATTATAGTAGTTATATTATTCTTACATAGGAGGCAGTATTATAGTAGTTATATTCTTGTACATAGGAGGCAGTATTATAGTAGTTATATTCTTGTACATAGGAGCAGTATTATAGTAGTTATATTCTTGTACATAGGAGCAGTATTATAGTAGTTATATTCTTGTACATAGGAGGCAGTATTATAGTAGTTATATTCTTGTACATAGGAGCAGTATTATAGTAGTTATATTCTTGTACATAGGAGCAGTATTATAGTAGTTATATTCTTGTACATAGGAGCAGTATTATAGTAGTTATATTCTTGTACATAGGAGCAGTATTATAGTAGTTATATATTCTTGTACATAGGAGGCAGTATTATAGTAGTTATATTCTTGTACATAGGAGCAGTATTATAGTAGTTATATTCTTGTACATAGGAGCAGTATTATAGTAGTTATATTCTTGTACATAGGAGCAGTATTATAGTAGTTTATATTCTTGTACATAGGAGCAGTATTATAGTAGTTATATTCTTGTACATAGGAAGCAGTATTATAGTAGTTATATTCTTGTACATAGGAGCAGTATTATAGTAGTTATATTCTTGTACATAGGAGCAGTATTATAGTAGTTATATTCTTGTACATAGGAGCAGTATTATAGTAGTTATATTCTTGTACATAGGAGCAGTAATTATAGTAGTTATATTCTTGTACATAGGAGCAGTATTATAGTAGTTATATTCTTGTACATAGGAGCAGTATTATAGTAGTTATATTCTTGTACATAGGAGCAGTATTATAGTAGTTATATTCTTGTACATAGGAGCAGTAGTATTATAGTAGTTTATATTTCTTGTACATAGGAGCAGTATTATAGTAGTTATATTCTTGTACATAGGAGCAGTATTATAGTAGTTATATTCTTGTAGTACATAGGAGGCAGTATTATAGTAGTTATATTCTTGTACATAGGAGCAGTATTATAGTAGTTATATTCTTGTACATAGGAGGCAGTATTATAGTAGTTATAATTCTTGTACATAGGAGCAGTATTATAGTAGTTATATTCTTGTACATAGGAGCAGTAATTATAGTAGTTATATTCTTGTACATAGGAGGCAGTATTATAGTAGTTATATTCTTGTACATAGGAGCAGTATTATAGTAGTTATATTCTTGTACATAGGAGCAGTATTATAGTAGTTATATTCTTGTACATAGGAGCAGTATTATAGTAGTTATATTCTTGTACATAGGAGCAGTAATTATAGTAGTTATATTCTTGTACATAGGAGGCAGTATTATAGTAGTTATATTCTTGTACATAGGAAGCAGTATTATAGTAGTTATATTCTTGTACATAGGAGCAGTATTATAGTAGTATATATTCTTGTACATAGGAGGCAGTATTATAGTAGTTTATATTCTTGTACATAGGAGCAGTATTATAGTAGTTTATATTCTTGTACATAGGAGCAGTATTATAGTAGTTATATTCTTGTACATAGGAGCAGTATTATAGTAGTTATAGTTATATTCTTGTATTAGGAGGCAGTATTATAGTAGTTATATTCTTGTACATAGGAGCAGTAATTATAGTAGTTTATATTCTTGTACATAGGAAGCAGTATTTATAGTAGTTATATTCTTGTACATAGGAGCAGTATTATAGTAGTTATATTCTTGTACATAGGAGGCAGTATTATAGTAGTTATATTCTTGTACATAGGAGGCAGTATTTAGTAGTTATATTCTTGTACATAGGAGCAGTATTATAGTAGTTATATTCTTGTACATAGGAGCAGTATTATAGTAGTTATATTCTTGTATTATAGGAGGCAGTATTATAGTAGTTATATTCTTGTACATAGGAGCAGTATTATAGTAGTTATATTCTTTGTACATAGGAGCAGTATTATAGTAGTTATATTCTTGTACATAGGAGGCAGTATTATAGTAGTTATATTCTTGTACATAGGAGGCAGTATTATAGTAGCTAAATTCTTGTACATAGAAGCAGTATTATAGTAGTTATATTCTTGTACATAGGAGCAGTATTATAGTATATATATTCTTGTACATAGGAGCAGCAGTATTATAGTAGTTATATTCTTGTACATAGGAGGCAGTATTATAGTAGTTATATTCTTGTACATAGGAGGCAGTATTATAGTAGTTATATTTCTTGTACATAGGAGCAGTATTATAGTAAGTTATATTTCTTGTACATAGGAGCAGTATTATAGTATTATATTCTTGTACATAGGAAGCAGTATTATAGTATTTATATTCTTGTACATAGGAGCAGTAATTATAGTAGTTATATTCTTGTACATAGGAGCAGTATTATAGTAGTTATATTCTTGTACATAGGAGCAGTATTATAGTAGTTATATTCTTGTACATAGGAGCAGTATTATAGTAGTTATATTCTTGTACATAGGAAGCAGTATTATAGTAGTTATATTCTTGTACATAGGAGCAGTATTATAGTAGTTATATTCTTGTACATAGGAGCAGTATTATAGTAGTTATATTTCTTGTACATAGGAGCAGTATTATAGTAGTTATATTCTTGTACACATAGGAGGCAGTATTATAGTAGTTATATTCTTGTACATAGGAGCAGTATTATAGTAGTTATATTCTTGTACATAGGAGCAGTATTATAGTAGTTATATTCTTGTACATAGGAGGCAGTATTATAGTAGTTATATTCTTGTACATAGGAGCAGTATTATATAGTAGTTATATTCTTGTACATAGGAGGCAGTATTATAGTAGTTATAATTCTTGTACATAGGAAGCAGTATTATAGTAGTTATATTCTTGTACATAGGAGCAGTATTATAGTAGTTATATTTCTTGTACATAGGAGGCAGTATTATAGTAGTTTATATTCTTGTACATAGGAGCAGTATTATAGTAGTAGTTATATTCTTGTACATAGGAGCAGTATTATAGTAGTTATATTCTTGTACATAGGGAGCAGTATTATAGTAGTTATATTCTTGTACATAGGAGGCAGTATTATAGTAGTTATATTCTTGTACATAGGAGGCAGTATTATAGTAGTATATTCTTGTACATAGGAGGCAGTATTATAGTAGTTATATTCTTGTACATAGGAGCAGTATTATAGTATATATTCTTGTACATAGGAGGCAGTATTATAGTAGTTATATTCTTGTACATAGGAGCAGTATTATAGTAGTAGTTATATTTATTGTACATAGGAGCAGTATTATAGTAGTTATATTCTTGTATACATAGGAGCAGTATTATAGTAGTTATATTCTTGTACATAGGATAGTAGTTAGCAGTATTATAGTAGTTATATTCTTGTACATAGGAGCAGTATTATAGTAGTTATATTCCTTGTAGTATAGGAAGTTACAAGTATTATAGTAGTATATTATTCTTGTACATAGGAGCAGTATTATAGTAGT